>BMAT01006061.1:34486-44497 GCA_019649035.1 Elysia marginata | reverse complement strand
GACAATAAGCATTAGACCTATCGCTCTATGTTTTGTGTGTAGCTATCTTTGTTGTAAACACCAGAGACAGAGACAGGTGGGGAAGAGGATGGAATGGTCCTCAGTTTGTTTGCTAAGCTATACTATGACTAATCTAAGCTCGACTAATACTAGTATAGGGAAGTGTTTATATTTTCATTATACAAAGGGGGAGGGGTCTATTAAAAAAAAATCGACTTGGTTAATAATCGAGTCAAGTGGAGCTACCTGTATAACAATCACGTCTTTCATCCTAGGCAAATAAAGATGTCGGAAAAAATATTGATAATTTCGTTGAATTTTTTACGCTTCCAAGATAACCAAAAAAATCTAGTTAAAAAAAAAAAAGCAACACGTTTGAAGGTGACAACCTTGATACTCCACTCATTCACCCTGGATGAGAGATGAAAGAAAGACATATATATATATATATGTATCCACAGATCTTAAGATGGAGAGGCTATGAGATGGGGCCTGAGGATTTGAAGTTACATAATCTCACTCTGCTCTGCAGAACTAGGAAAACTTGAGCAAACTGTTGGACAAGAAGACAGTAAATGGCAGAAATTACGTTCAGAGGAAAGGAGACAGTGATTCTTAGTGATGGTATACACAGTGGAGTCCGCTTAAAGTCAACACCTCTAAAGGAAACTCTTGCTTCAGTAAAAAGTCAACTCTGTTTGGCAGTGCATGTAACATTTTGTATAAAATTTTGTTAAGGTTAAGTTCAACCTTTACTTAATATCAACACATTTTCTTGGTCCCGAGGTGTTGACTTTATCAGGCTTCCACTTGACTTAATTCTTCCTATTATTAAATAAAGGCAAACTGAGTCTTAAAATCAGTTTTCAATATTTTTCCCTCCTAGTTGATTCCCCTCTGAACTATCTTCCACAGAGTTTTCTTGCATTTCTCGACACGTCTTTTCAATCTCAGAAAAAATGTCCTGAATGTTGCTGCTGTCTTCCAAGTGCGCTGGTATTACAACGCCCTCACTCTGGCTCAAGTTTCTGTGCACTTGAGATGCAGAATGAGGTGAGAGAGGCGCCTTAGTTTGTTGCACAGTAACAGTAGCAGCCTCCTCAACAGGGCTTTCAGACACAAGTGCTGCATCCTCTGTCTTTTTGACTACATCATGATTGGGTTCATTAGAGCCATTCTCTGTCTTCTTGACCATATTGCTGGTGAGTTCAAGATTCTTCTTCCCCAGTACACAGGTATCCTTCGAGTTCGAATCCTTTGTGTCTGCATTGGAATTTTCCAACGAGGTTATTAGTTCGTTTGAGGACACAGCCTCAATATCCTCTTTTTGGCATTCATCTTCGGAATCGTCAGGGCTTTCTGTGACACAAACTTTCCACCCTAGGACTTCTTCACCCTCTTTGAAAGAGACATCTTCGTTTTTATCGGCCTCTTTGTCTACTTTTTTGTCGGGGGTTATGGTGGACATAACTGGCCGACCCTTCTGGCTTTGGTCGTCAAAATTGACCGAGGCACCTGACATATCAACAATCACTGAAGGTTCCGTTGATGCGATTTCCCTGACCTCAACAGTACTTTTTGTCACTGCAGCCCGCTGCACACGATTCAAGGTTTTCAAGATCGAAGGATTCATGTTCTGACTCCTTTGAGCACTTTTTTTATCTTCATCACCGTCATCATCATCATCATCATCAATGACTATTATCTCATTAGACGTAGAGAGCCTCCCAGGTAGATTTGTAGGTACTCCCATGGGTACTTTAGGGGCCAAAACAGGACGAACTGGCCTTGCAGCAGCAATGATGGGAGGAATAGGCTTTGCCAATCTCTCCTTCTGTGACAGCCCTCGATGAGCAAAGCTGTTGACGAAGTTGGTGGGACTCAACATGCCTGGAGAGGAGCTCAACGGCCGGTTAGTTCTTACATTACTTGTAGGAGGTGCTGGCCTGGGGTTTGCAAATGACTGCAGCATTGCCTCCACTTCATTACGCGACTGCACTTTTGTTCTGTTTGCTGCACTAGAATTTACAGAAAGAACAGCGGGAGGACGAGAAAAGCCTGGTGATAAAGATGTTTTGTTTTTCAACTGTACAGTGGGGAAAGAAGAGATTTTGTTGAGCTTTACTACCGGTACAGCCGCCTCTACAGACCTAGCACCAACGTTGGGCGACGGTACCTTGTTTTGTGTACCTCTTGGTAACATGTTTTGTGTGGGCGACGAAAGAGCAATGTTTCGCTGATGTCTTTGGTTGGTGTTACTGTTGTACATGTTCCCAGGGGTCTGGCGGTGCAAAGAACTAGGATTTAATCTCCATACCGGCCACTCACCCTTTGGTACCGATGGCATGACGAGTCGTTTCAGTTTGACACGGACATTCCTCACTCTCTTGCAGCCTTGTGAGTCTTTTCGAGACACTCTCCGTCGCCGAAGCCGCTCTATGCGGTGGTCCTGAATTCGTGGTGATGTGGCTGTGGTTGTTCTCAGAATAAAGTGAGCCTTTGTGCTCAGCTCTCGTTTGTTCCCAATCTGTTGAGAAGGTGCAGGGGAAAACATACTCTTAGGAAGTAAGACTGGAGTCTTTTGGAAAGAGGCAGCGTGCGGAGGTTTTATTGGGACTTTATTATTATTATTTGGCAGCAAAGACACAACATGCTTAGGTACATGGCTGGTATTCAGGAATGAAGAAAATCTTGGCTGGTTCCCCAGAGAGTTTCCTGGTACAAAACAAACATTTTGATTGAAAGGTACATGTTGAGCTTTACTTGATATTGAATTACGGAGAACACTTTGTGGCTGTTGGACGGTTGCAACTGATGTCCCTTCCCTGTCCCTTTGCCCAGACCACGAAAAAATCCCACCAGTTGTATGCCCAAGGCTACCCAAACCTGTGTTACCGAGGGTAACCCGCATGCCTCCATTCATGTTAACATGAGTGCTATTTTTAGAGGCAGAAACTCTGCTAGCACTAGTCTTGGTGCTTTTTACGGGTGCAGTTCTTGAAGGGAGGGGCGGTGAGACTCCGAGAGCGGCAGGATCTACCGTAAGACCTTCTTTCATCAAGCCGAGTAGATAAGCTTCGACTTCCTTGTCTAGGCCTTGCCTGCGGTCGTTGTTGTTACTGCTGCCTGTTCTGCTTAGACTTCTCCGCCTTTTAAATGTTGGGCTTGGGTCTGAAACAAACTTCTCTGGAGCTTTGCGCTTTCTCTTGGCTCCATCAGGAAGCTTCAGATCTGGAGAGTTTTGATTGTCGGAGCCCTGGGAAGGAGCCGGAGATATTGGCGTCCCTTCAGTACCAGGGGCTGGTGAGGTGTTGATCTCACTGGGGGAACTTGCTTTGTTATCGTCTGGTTCTACTGTTATTATCTTGCCCTTGGCGCTCCACTGTTTCTTTTTGTGAATCAAACCATTCCGGTTTAAAATTTTCATCTGGAGGGAATAGAAGGAAAAAAACATTACTTGCAAAGAAAAAACAAGAACACAACGGCTGCCTAAATTCTGTGAACCACTTTAAGTATATCAAGATATGTGTTAACTTATTAACAGCGGAATCCGTTTAAGATAAATCCTGTTTAAGATGAACTTTGGGTTACTATAAACTAGAGTTTTGTTCCCTTTCCTTTTTTTTTTTATATTGATACTGCTTAATATAAACTTTGGATAAAATAAACTTTTTGGGGGGCCCTAAGGGGTTTATCTTAAGAGAACTCAACTGCAGTACATGCACAATCACATAAGACCAAAAGTTAAAAACTACACCTCCCCCAGCCAAAACAGGTTCAGACCTAATCGTAGTTCTGTATATCAGGTGTAGTATGGGCCCGATGTTGCCTTAAAGCTAAAATGAAACTGAGCGTCACAGGAATCGACTTTCTGCAGCCTTAGACACCAAAAATGAACTTATATACCGGTATATTGAAAGATATCGTTTAAAGGAACAAACACTAAATCGAATTACATGTAGATTCCTCCTTACTTAAAGTTTTACATGATAAATGTTAAGTGAAATGGAACAGACAAAAGAAGTAAAGAAGACATCCGAAGGTGCAAAGTTGGACGGCACAGCTAGCAGTTCTAAAGGCTTTAGCCCAGGTTAGGTTAGGTCAATAGCATTAAGAGTTCCTCAGGTAAATAATTTACAACACAGCTGAGTTATCCTCACTGGATTAGAGATAAAAAAAACACCACAAATCCTATATTTAAAAAAAAAAATAAAGATTTTTTTGCCAAGCACTGTGCACAAGTTTTAAAAAATTGCTAAAAAGCGCAAGTATTGTGTGGTGTAAAGTTCTTCATCAATCTACCTAGGGACATACACCAAAATCTGATCATTTCAAACTTAAATCATAGATAAATTATTACTGTCGGTTTTGGCTCTGTTTTGTAAAATAAACTTTGGCCTTGAAATAGCAGGGCAAGAACTAGCCAGCTAAAGCAGTAAAGGCAAAGATGAGCAGGGGGGAGCGGGGGGAGAGATATGGCCCGAGCACTAGGCACATGCAACCATGAGCGCCCAGGATTGCGCGACCCGCCACGCCCCCGCCAAAACAGATGAAACTGCCCGCGTGTGGCTGACCCAAGTTCTACCATCTCTACTCAATTAACTTTAAGTCAAGAAAATCTCTCCGTAGACGAACTCTACTGGTTATCTAGGGCCATAACAAAAGGTGAGGAAGGAAGACATGCTTACAAACAGAGAATGAGAACAAGAGAGGTATAGAAATCAACAAATACAATATTCATGGACTCAAAATATGTGAGGACAAGAAGAAAGGACAGAACTTTTTACTCCTTGTGAATCCATTGTTACATTCTTTTCTTCCACCCGTGAAATCGCCGGCACTTTACTAGAAGTGTGAAAAACTGCCTTTAATTTTTTGGGCGATGATTTTAGAGGCCAATGCGGGTTCTAAGTGAAGAGGCATATATGAAACAGTTCAAATCACAGGTTTAAAAAAAACAAACTATCTTTGCGTTTGTAATTTAGCAAGTACAGAAACTACAATTTTATCTTGTCTTAAGAGCTTTGTTTAATCTGCTAAAATTTATCCCAGGCTAAATATGGTGAACCAGTGGTAACGGTTATTTCGTAGAACTAGAAAGCAAAGTAGAAAGGTCCATTGAAAAAATACATGTTTTTTCATTACAGCCACGATGAATTTCACAACAGTGGATGTTGTTTAGACATAGGTTTCCTGTATTCTTCAGATTATTAGGGAGAGGTCCATAAAAAATTATTTGAGAAGTGATTAAAAAAAAACAACCACCTATTGTGTTTTACAATACAAGTAACAGATTAAAAAAGCCTAGCCCTCAAAATGGCACAAAAGTCAGGTCACTCAATTCAGCCGAGACAGACCCATGTTTTTTCTCTCTACCGGTTTAAATTTTAGCCATTCAATACTTAGCCACATCAAATAATCATAAAATCCCGTGAATATACCTGAGGTTCTTAGCACCATCCTCAACCCACTTGACAATAACCATTACCACCAAAAACGGAAATTTCAGTCACAAATAAAAAAAAGTCTCCCAACTATATTACTATTCCAATATGTCAACTATTGCAATTTCCAAATAACAAGGCGGGGATTTTTTGAAAAAAAAAATTTTTTCTTCTGTGGGTCAAAATTACTCTAAATACTGAAAATTACAAGATAATATAATAAAATTTGAGGAAAATACTTTAGATTTTAAGGGGGTAAAATATGCATGAAAAGAGAAACTTTTATACATTGTACTTTAAAAAAGCATTATCTCAAACTGAATTTTCTAACATTCGAACAATTTGTACTGGTCTGAAAATGAATGTCTTCAAGACCTGAGCCAGGCTTAGCTTGCCTGCTGCTCTCAACTCTGACTACGAAACTATTTACCGCAGCCTCCATCCTTATCTGTGCAGAGGCGAGATGCTCTGATCTGACGAACGTGTTGGTGAAGACCAGGCCGCAGAGAGCGCACTGCCCCAGGGCAGACAGGGTTCCACTAAAATGAATGCTGATGTGTTCGCTGAGGGAAAAAAAGCAAAGACAGGAACAGGAAAAAACTTAGAATTGTTGACAAAAATACATGAATACAATGGTTTAAACTTAGAGCTTTTATTTAAAAGAAAGAAAAAAAGAAAAATTATCTGACTTTTCAAAGGTGACCATTTGTTTTATATAATGCGCTTGCGTTTCATAGCAATATCTTACAATGATATGTTGTACGTGGCATGGTGGTAGCGATCTGCTTTTGGATCAAGAGGTCCAGGCTTCGAGACCTGCTTTTGGCAGGTCCATGTTTAGTCCTTGAGAAAGGCTATTTACACACTTTTCTTCGCCTAAATATGCGTTAAACGAGTACCTGACTATAGGCAGTGAAAGATCTTGTGAGAATGCTGGAGTGATGCACTTAACTAGCTGCTCCTCTGTGAGTTCAGAAGGTACTTTGAATGGAATGGCCTGTCGGGGAACCCATGTAAAGCGCTTAGGAGCACATTAGTGGATAAGCGCTATCTATAAAACACTCTCTTCTTACAAAATCACAAACACAGACTTGTCTCAAAACCAAGAGACACAGTTTTCACATCTCAATTCATTAATATTTTAAACAATAACTCAGGGATGCAAGCAGCCCATGCTCAAAAAGCAGGAAAATTTTACACTGACTCTGTATGTGCCCTTATAGAACTTTTGATGGACCTATTGAAAGAGATAGAGACAACTCTGCACAAGTGCCTACACCGCTATACAACTTAAAAGTGTTTGATTTTCCATGACTCTTAATTTAGGATGTTTTCTTTAACATTCAGATCAAAATTTTTTCAAGTTTTCCTGCTTTTTTAGCTAAAGAAAACTGCTAAAAATCGGAATTCCTGCAAAAATCGGAAAACTTGCATCCCTGATAACTCTTTTTACTGTGACTGTAAACTAAAAGAAACAACATGAAGTTATCAATATTTTGTGGAAAGGTATTAATAATGTGTTGATTTTACCCATTATAAAGATATAAAGAAATACAAAAATGGGACTGCAAAATAGTGTTGATGTTAACTATGCAAGAGTTTTCCTCAAAGGTGTTGTCTTTAAGTGGATTCCACTGTATTCTGTTGAGGAAAAATAGACTTCTAAAACTAATTTTAGGCGTTTCTTCAAATTTAAACTTCCAACATCCACCTCATTTGATCTGGTTCAACTTCAATTGCGAAACATTTATCTTCAATATTATCATTACTTGGCAAAGATGGGAATAAAATTCAGGATCTATAGATAGTGAAAAGAGATAAGACTGCTCAGAAGAGTTCTTTATGCAGAAGTATCGATTAAATTAGCATTGTTTTTGAAGTGGAATTATGTTAAACTAAAAATTCATTTGCCACTCTGAATACCTCGCCAAACCAAACATGGTTAATCATGCCTTTAAAAGAATTTGTTTTCTACAAATACTCTGGTTAAACCAAAATCTGTCTTGGAAACAAAAATGTACAACTTTTGCCACCTCTACAAGAAGATACTTTAAATAAGACAGCTGATGTATGACCCTAAACTTCAAAATAATTTCAGTGGGAAAAGGGAAATGGCAATATAAAAAGCTAGCAACTCTGGACTAAACACGGGTTCACTGACCTGAAATATGCCTGGAGGGAAAAGACCTTGCCACACTCAACACAGAAAGTGCCGTCCCCATAGCACTGTTCTTTATCCTCCAACGCATTCATACTTCGGGTTGACTCTCTTGCCGTTGGCAAAGGCCCTACGGCTTCATTGTCAAGCTGTTTCTTCAAGCTGCTCTGGAAATCCGAAAAGTGCACACTGCAATGAATACCATCTTGATCATCCTTGGTAATGATTATTGAGTTGGTGTGTGGCGACTGGTCCATTTCTTCTTCATCGCTAGTCACTACATGAATCACGCCATCTTCAACACCCACACCAGGCTCAGCATTTATTGCCTTCTCGCCAGAGGACTCCGATTTGTCGTGTGACGCATCTGTTTCAGATAGCGACCCATCACCGCAGTTCCGTCCCTTCTTAACAAGAGTATCGTCTGCATCCACACCTTTGGTCTCCTCACAATTCTTTACTGTTTCGTCCGTCTCAAGGAGCACAACAGACACCTCAGCTTCGTCTGTTTCATCAGACTTAGATCTAGCCAAAGACAACTGTTGATCGTCAAGATCACACAAATTCTGCTGTTCAATATCTTTCGAGGCATCTGTAGCATCAGCTTCTACTGTGCCATTTAGTTCAAGGTTTTCAGTTGCCTGTTTACCAGTCAAAATATTATCACCAGGTTCACCATTGATTTCTGTAGAGCCGTTACTCTTTGTGCTACCATAACAAACTTTATTGTTTTCAGTCAGCACAGGTCGTTTACTACTTAACCCATTATCTTGTTTGTCCTTTTCCAAGTCTAATTCACCTTTCTCATTATCTACTTCAGGTTGGTTCTGTTCTGCTGTTGCAAGAGCAGTAGCACACCTGGAACTCTCTTGTGTTCCTTCTCCGCCTTTGCACCATGCTTTATCAGAGTGTGGCTCATCTTTACTTTCGCCCATAAAAGAGTTCCCCACAACTGTAGTTACAGAAAGGACAATATTAGCGCCATGCTCACTTGTCCCGATCTCGTCCTGTACCGCAGCTTCCTCCAGCTCAGAGGTTCCAAAATCATCAGTTTGTCCACTTCCTGCTGGTTTTTCTTCTTCTTTTTGTTTGTCAAGATTGGTTGATGAGTCAGCCTGAGAAACTTGTTCATCACCAGCCACAGGTTCTGGAATGTCATCTTCATTGTCAGCGACAGGTTCTGGACTGTCATCTTCATCACCAGCGACAGGTTCTAGACTGCCATCCTCATTGTCAAAGACAGGTTCTAGACTGTCATCTTCATCGCCAGCGACAGGTTCTAGACTGCCATCTTCATTGTCAACGACAGGTTCTAGACTGTCATCTTCATTGTCAGGGACAGGTTCTGGACGGCTATCTTCATCCCCAGCGACTGGTTCTGGACGGTTATCTTCATTGTCAGCCTCATGTTCTAAACTGCCATACTCATCGCCAGCGACAGTTTCTGGAATGCCATCTTCATCGCCAGCTTTATGTCCTAGACTGTCAGCTTCATTGTCAGCGACATGTTCTAGATTGTCATCCTCATCGCCAGCCACAGGTTCTGGACTGCCATCTTCATCGCCAGCAACATGTTCTAGAGTATCATCTTCATTGCCAGCTTTAAGTCCTAGACTGTCATCTTCATTGTCAGGGACATGTTCTAGACTGTCATCTTCTTTGTCAGCAACATTTTCTGCAATGTCATCTTCACCGCCCTGTCTAAAGGCCTTTTTATCTTCAACATCATGTGCGTTTGGTTTCAGATCACCCATAGCTTTCTCAGGGTCCTTATCATTAGAACCCACTTTCACATCTTGATCTAAGTCTTTAACTTCAAGAGGGAGGCTAGAGCTTTCTTCTGCCATTCTGCATTCTCTATTTGAAGACAGATATATGCTTACATATTTCTTTGGAAAACTAGTTGATTAGGTCTTTTCGCTAACAACTGCAAGTAGTAAAGAACTCATCATTCTTTATAATTTAGAAATTTGTCTTAGGTATTAAAAGGTCAGTGATGTTGCTTCCCTGATTAAGGGTGATAAAAGAGCAGATTCACATTTGGCTTTTACATTAGCGTTTCGCTTTTCTCTCAGATTAGAATTGTAAACTGGTTTTTTTCCTCAAAGCTTCATATTTTTGAAGCTATCCAGTAGAGAACTTTTCTTCTTAAATTGTACAGGCTGGAGTTCTTTGTACAGATCTCTGGAAAGAAAAAAGGGAAAAAAAATGTTTACACTTATTAATTTACAGTTAAAAACAAACATAAAAAAACTTATAATTTATGACATTTGAGTCTTTGATTAATTTTTTTACCCCATTCATCAGGACTGTTTAAATTAAAGTTTGTGCTAGATATATTTAGCTTGATCTATTGCTAACATCAACAATTTTTGTGGGGAAAGTGGCTTACAGACTTTCTTTTTCCAT
>BMAT01006057.1:36026-48458 GCA_019649035.1 Elysia marginata | reverse complement strand
TCAGTGTAGGTTCGTTTGGTGTATTATTATAACAATATACAGATACAAAACTATAAAACACAAAATCTCCATATTTGTTATTTTCTAGTCCATTTTCTTGCCTTCCAAGACGTATTGGCTTATTATGCCTTATAACGTTGTATTATCCCGCATTGAAACTCTGGGTCTCAACCATCTTTTTTCAGGACTTTTGATCAATACGTCCTTTGGAAATCCGAGGGGGGAAGCAGATGGAATATGGAAAAAAAAAGGCTGCAAGCTATCACACCAATTCGAACCTTAAAAAGGCCAGCATGACTGTGAAATTCTACCTGGGAAATGGCATGTTTGTTGGATAGTTGTAAGAAATACCCAGGACATGCACAGTATATCTCGATCAAGGATTTTCTCGACAATTACGTGCCAAGATACCATATAGACAAGGATGACGTGGTGCTTAAAGCTTGGATTGACCTGACTGTCAGGCTCAGAATGCGGTGGACAAGTCTAGATAGGCCGGACAATGATCCTCTTTCTCACTACAGAGAGGAACTGACACGGCCCGTATTGGAACTGGTTTCATACGCGGTGCCGTAGAATCAGTAGACAATAAGCATTGCCCCTGTGAGGAATGCGTCAGGAAGGTAACGAGGAATTACTGGGTGTTTTACGTACAGACAGCTCATCATGTCGTGTTAAACACCGAGAAGGCAGAGCACACAAAGGTCGATCTATTTTATGACAGTGATGAAAGTCGTCAGCAGGGTGGTAGCATGAGGACTGGCAATGAAAGTATTCGAGACCAAGGGGGGCCGGGATTGTTGCGAGCTGCTGTGTGTTGGGTCAAAGGCTTTTCGCCACTAGCTGTCGTTTGGTTCAAAGTAAGTTAAACACTGTACGCTCCTCCGACTTTTTAGAGCTCATACCGGCAGCGGCAAATACAGAAGAAGACGTTATCCCCACTTTTATTGTCTCACACCCGCACGGCCAGCCTAAGAAGATAACAGTGGGTGTTGCAAAGTATGGCCACATCGAATACAACAATGTAGAATACAGTGCGCCGACTTGCCAAGGCTCCAGTGGGGCATCAGTGTTTTTATTGAACTCAAACACAACTGAAATGTGCTCTTTACGTTACGTGGCACCAGTTCATTCGGGCAGTTACACTACCAACAGACAACTCAGCGTCTTCAAAAGATTTCTTCTGAGAATCAATGGGCATAAACTTATTCCAGACCACCACAACTACGGTCACCATTTCTATACACCCCCATCTTTCCTGATAAAGGGCTTCGAATGAAAAAAAAATGAAGCATTAAACGACAACATTAATTTGGCTGCTGTCCTAGTTAATGCTATGCTTTAGATTCAATGTACAGATTTTGTTATTACTAGCTAACATGACCATTCTTCAAACGGTGAAGGTGAACTGTGACTAAACCGACAGATATTTAGACGTATTAAAAATCATGTTTAGAGCGCAAAAAAAATCTTAAATAAGTTCCGTTATAAACTCTTTAAAAATATTGATATCTTATTTATAGCTCAGAACTGTAGGGACCCAGGTCTACACTTAAGTTTTTATGTCAGTTAAAATTAGATGCAAATATTACTAAACAAAGCTTCTAAATCCATGTAAACTTTGTTATTATTCAAAATTTTTTTTACCATGAAACTGCCGGGACCGATATCTACTGAGAGACAGAAAGAGATAGACAAACGGAAAGAATAAAGCGAAAAAGCCGTTAGAGTTTTGCCACATGAGTATTTTTACAACTATTTTTAAAAATATTTCTTGATATCCAGATTTTAAAAAATGTGTACTTTTCTTAATATTATTGTACTGATTGAAGATTAACAAAAATTTGATTTAAACCATAGCCACAAAAAAAAAATCTCTGATGAAGATTAAAAAGACATCGAGGACAGCCACACGTGTGATATAAGAAAAAAAATTGAAATGGTCAAATCCATACAAGGAGTTAGTCTGATGAACAATGGAGAACAAAAGCGGTACCTACCAACAGAATATAATTCTGCCTCAGAGATAAACCTGTGCTTCTTATGTTTATCTATAAATTGTATTTGCAAAGAAAATTAAATGACCTTTTTTGAATCGTGTATATCAGTCACTTAACACTTTAAATTCATTTTTTAAGTTTTTCTTATGTGGAACACTGTATATTTGCAATATCCAAAGCTCTAAAACTATCCTATTTCTTTCACAGACGCAGTTAGGACTCTAACAGTTTCTACTTTTAACTATTTAGCCCATTTAAAACCCGATCCAGCTATTTCACTAGCCAGCAGTGTCTTTGTTTTGAGTTCCCTTACCAAGATGACGACCTCCAAGTCCAACGTGCAAAGGTTAGTTGATCAATCCATGTGTATATATACACCATATTTATACCTTAAATCCTGCAGAATATGTTTGCTTTAGATCTAAATAACACTTCTATAATGTGTATAGCATTGAGCTTTTGACACACTGTGTGTGAGATCACTGTGAAGTGTCGTTCCATATTTGGAACGCTAGCAGCGAATGACCCCGTGTAAGGCCCAACCCTGCTGTTCCACATGTGGAACAGTAGCAGATAATGGTTCCATGTAGGGTCAACACATATGAATACTTAGGTATGTGAACCATATGCATAGGTCTAGAAATTGTATTCTTAAAGCCTGAACAAACTATTTAGGGAAACCTCACGATTAGGTCTATATTTATTTTCTCATTTTATTGTAAAATATAGCCGCTTTTTTTGTACGGTACATGTGGTTTGAAGTGCTTTTTTCCCAAGTTTAAGTGTTGTTGTCATTCTGTGAAACCAACTATAAACTAAGTAGTAAAAATAGCACCATGATCTTACGGTGATATCAAATTGATACAAGTTGAAAGGTTTTTGCCATATCTTAGCTAGCATTTTTCCATTGTTTTTGTGTTTTATTACCTTTTGTCGTCAAAGTTATACTAATATTAAGATACATTATTATTTTCGCAGTTCTTAGCTTATGACATTACATGAAGTGCTATCTATAATCGAAGAAAAAGCAGATGATATTGAGAAAGCTGATGTTTAAATGATGCCTTCTGGAGACGGTCAGAACTCAGAAGAAGACAAGTGCGATGAAGATGATGCAGATGGTTCGGTTAACAGACTTCATAAGTCACAATTGTGCAACCCTGGTATTGCCATCACCGCAAAGCATGGCGGAGCATCCACTTCTCTTTGGAGACAGGGGAAAATTTGACTACAGGTGTTCCACAGACGGCAACATCGTTTAGTGCCCATGAATGGATACTTCCATGGTCACAATGGCCTCAACCAACGATGGCGCCTTTCCTCTATAGCGAGTAAGTCGATGGCCAAGCCAAGAAACAAAACGGGTTCTTGTCGACCAGCCAGGTATGTTCTAGGCATAAAACAAAGGCATGGGAGGTTTCGACAGGATGGACCAGAATGTTGGGGCATACCGCATTTCAATGAGGAGCAAAAAGTGGTGGTGGCCCTTCTTTGCCTTCCTGGCAGATGGTGCACTTCAAAAGTCCTGGCTGCTGCATAGGATGTCTCCAGCAAATGAAGGAATCTCCTTGGAGTTTTGGACCTACTAGCCTTCAAGAGGCAATTTGCCATTGTATACTTTAAAGTCCTTTTTAGCGCAGAAAGAAATGTACACATGGTTATGCCAGGACGACCTCCAAATAAAAAAGACGTGTGCCTGATGACTTACGTAAGGATAAAAAAGACAATTACTTGGAGAATGGAACAAAACGACGCCGTTGCATTCACTGTGACAAAAAAGCCAAGATAATGTGCATGAAATGCAATGTTATTTTGTCACATTGAATGCTGTCCAGCATTTCATGGCTAAAGTAAACCCCAGTCGGGGCAAAATGTCCATGCTAGCAATATGGTCACTGTACTTCTTTTTCTATATATAATTTTTTAAATAAACTAAAAATCTGATTGATACTTCATGCTTTTCTGTTTCATCTCAATATGCAGTGTATAATTTTAGTACACAAATTGTCACACGCTTCATAGTAAGTAATTGATAAATGCAAAATATCGACCATTGAACACGACATTTTATGACAAAGACCTATGTCAGCTGTGGCATTTGTCACTTCAATAAGAAAAGTTAACATCTGGTAGCCTGGAAAAGGTTAAAATGCAATACAATGACCACACTAAAAAATCTAAAGCTACTTTTGTAAAAATTGGAAAACTTTTTTTCTTAAATATGCATGGGGGTCTTGCCTGCTAGCGTTCCACATGTGGAACGATACGTACAATGACCATAACTCACTTTCAAATTCTCGTATTCAAAAATTAAAGTGCATTTGGCTATTCGCACTCCAGAGGCTGCAACATATGTGAAAATGAACAAAATCGGTGATCTCAGCAGAAAATGGGTGTTTATAAAGTTCGAATCTTTGGATTTTGCTAACGTGAATCTGAAAATCACAAAAAAAAAATTAAATTTTATAATAGCAGCACAAAAAGAGAAAAAAAAGAAACAAACAGAGAGCGTGAGACAGACAAAGAGACAGACACAGAGGCAGACAGACAGACAGGCAGAGACAGGCATACACCGGCTAGTTTGCTTAGAATGTGTCCCTGTCATCTGAAGTGGCACGAGGGTATCTGGGTAAAATTTCAACGCCCCAGTTATGAGGTGGCACCCCCCTATCCTAAAAGTCAAACTCAAAGTGCGGAAACCTAGGTATGTTGCTTTGATTTAACACTTTCAACCGGGCGGAGAGAGCAGTTTTTTTTCATGATTAATGAGATGAACGATAATCAGTTATCATAAATTGAACTCGATCTTTACAATTAATTATGGCAACCAGGGATCAGCACTGTGGCCTAGCGGTAAGGCACTCGCTCAGAGATCAGGAGATGCGTGATTCGACTTTAAAATTGGTATTAGCAGCTGATCCGTCTAGTGTCTGGCATTATGGATTTAGTGTAAAGTCTGGTTGGCAAGGTGTCATAATAATGTGACTGGGTAAGGTTAACGCTAGCGCTCCTTACATCAGAGTGTAGCAGCACGCTTTCAATTGTCCCCATCGCTGTGTCTGATATAACCTCGAAGTTGACTGGGAGTGGGACGTTAAAATTCAAACAACCTACCAACTATGGCAACCAGGATAAGTAAGTATGGTTGTTTCTTTGTTACCCTCGAATTTAAACTTGCTGAGTTAATTAAGTAAGCACCATTAGCCTTAGCGTATCGGTATTTTAAATTGCCTTTTATTTAGGGCTCGTGTACGTAAAATTCTCTCAAAGTTCTTGCCTACGAAGAACACGTTTATGTTTCTTCATTTTCCTCTTAAATTGAAATGTATAGTCTATAGAAGCTTTATACGGAAGTTGTTATTTTAGTTAAGCAGGTAACCATATTTCTGTGAGGCGACAAGACTACTAGAGAAGCAGCCACCGTCATCGCAAACAGTAAATATTTTGTTAAAGGATCGGGTCGCAATTAGGTGCGACTAGATAGAATTTCGATACGTTTTTTTTTTTAATTTGTTAATTCAAACGGACATTCAAGTACTCTAATTAATTTCTTGCTTATTTTAATTCTGTTGCATCTACTCATCAAATCTGCTTTTGCCATCTCCTTTTTTGCTTATCACTTGCCCACTCGCCATGGCATTAGACATTGCACACACTTACAGATCACGGCAGTGAAAAAATCAGCCATTGCCAGACTAGGGAGTGTGGGAAGTGCCCCCCTTGTAAACTCTTTGAGTTGAGGATTCATAGAAGAGAAGGCTGACGTCACTAAAGCACTCTTTGCTAACAAAGTTCATTAGCAAAGCGGTAACTATTATGATAAAGTTAGATCCAAACCTTAATATAAAATGCTCTGGGCTTAAAAAGGGATATTGTATTTAATTTTAGCGGTACTTTAGTTAGTTTAAGCCACCGAATCTATTTTTCACGTGCCAATATGAACTAAATCGTGACATGAACAAAACAATAAATTAATTACAGGGCTCAACTTTAAGGCGATGGATTGAGGCGGTTTAGTTAAAGACAATCAACTGGAATATACGTATAATATAGCCAACTTCTATGTTGACCCAACGATTAATATTGAAACTAATTTTCAAATTTGAATGAGGTACTGGTACTGAAGACAGAAATGTCTCAACCCCGCTGCTATATCCCTCTATCAAACTTGACACAAGACATTGAAAGAGTTAATAAGCTTACAAACTATACTCTTACGATCATTATGAATCTGGGGCTTCAGGAGAGAAATCTAGACTGATATTAAAAATAGAAAAATTCTTGTTAATAAAATTAGTTAAAGTTTAATTCTAATAAGAAAGAGAATCAAGTTAGGTATAAATGTATGTTACAAAAGAGTTCCCAACATGCGATTTATACCAAAAAAAAATGAAAACGATTTTACCTGTGTTCCGGAAATCAATATCTCTGTTTAATTTTTTTAAAATGTTACTAAGCCTATTTAGAGCTTGATCTAGTTGTGAGTCTGTCCATCCGAAAGATTGGGGAACCTTGAAGTTTGTTTTTTAAAAATAAAAACAAAATTGCACTAAAGGTTTAGACAGTACAAGAATTGGTAATTGGAATTGATTATTACGTTCTGTCATCCGCTTTGAACTTTTTGTGTGCTTTTATGAAAACTTTTAACGTATGCCGTAAAAATGTCCACTGAAATCAAATTTAACCAATGGTTGAAATTGCCCAATGAGATGAAAAAGTGCATCACATCTGAATTCGTTTGTTAAGAAACCTACATGGGGAACTGAAGCCTGTTTTGTAATGGATTTGTATTATTTAGAGAGTTTATTGTCATGTTACTGGAAGCGACAGAATTCAATTTGACAACTTATATTTTTATTGATTAAGTCTGGCTATCGTAATCATTCAGTCCGTTCTTTGTGGTGGCGTGGTTTGGTTTTATAGGCTGTATAAATTTATTGATTGATTGATTGAAGGGTATTTTTACAAGCCCAATTCCACTTCAAAGGTGCTCTCAGGGCTTGGGTCCCAATGACAATTTACGGGCTGCCACCCAGAGACTAGCGGGGATACCATGACTCAGCCTCAGCCGGTCACATTATACTGACACCGACCCAACCAGTAGGGGCCCGAAATGTGCTCGGCTGTGTTTCGAACCCGCGACCTCTTGGCCACGGAGCGAAGCCACTACCAACTGAGCTATCTAGGCCCCCCGATAAATTTATTGATAATGATATTAATAATAGTAATAATAACAACAATGATAATAATTGTGGTAATAATACTATATATAATAGTAGTAATAATAATCATAAAGAATAATAATAATCATAATAATAATAATAATAATAATGATAATAATAATAATAAAATTACAAATAATGATGATAATAACATCTAGACTAATGATACGCTTTTTACAAAAAAAATGATGTCTCAAAGCGCCACACAAGTAGAAAATAACCAATTAATTGTAAATCATAGGCTGATTTTCATAAGGCGTTAGCTTCGGCGTACTCATTAGAAGATTTAAGTTGATAATTTTTTTGGGCCACGTCTACATGAAGTATATAGCTGAGTGCAATCAGCATGCTTATGAAAAGAAACTATTGATGACGTTACCAAGAGAGCGTGCGCATGAAAAAAACCAAATTGGACCTAATACAGATAAATGTTGAACCTCACACTCAATATGATTTGGTACAGATCTTACATTCTCAGTTACAACTGACTAATGCCTAATATTTTAATTACATATTTTAATCTATATTCAATATACCGCTACTTTATCTAATTCTAAAGTACACACTGCAATTTTGCTGCGTTGCGTTTTTAAATTTTAACTATCTTTTGTTATTGTACAAACAATCGCTATTAGTTCCCACTTTGCCGATTCGCTCAGCTTACTCATCAAAAACGTTTAAGTCATTTCTTTTTAAGCCAAAAAAAAAAAAACAAAACAAAAAACAAAAACATTAGGTTTTGTATCATCCCTCTTATCACGGTCTATGTTTAATACATCTTCCTTTCATGTCTTGATTGATTTTTTTACAACCATTTATCTCAAGTTACGTAAATGATACCCTTGAAAACTGTCGATATATTTTTACGTACAGCTGATGAAAGAATTTAATTGAATATAAAAAGGGTTCTTCACCCTCTGCTAGTTGCCATGATAGACCAGGTAGGAAGGCGCTTCGTACTTATTGCCTCAATCTTCGGTATTGACAAGAGAGTTACTATTTTCATTTAATAGGATATTGTAACACAAGAGAACTCGTTCCTGAAACTCGTTTAAAACTTTTCATAGAACTTTTTAGAAAATCGCTGTTTTCTTCTCACTCCAGTCCTCTAAGCCCCGGTAAAAGGTGAACATTGATAGCTTACTAATATGTGACTGTTTGAAGAAAACCGAGGATCTGTCACATAATACATATTACACCTTTTAGCACATTCCGGAGAAAAGCTAAAAATATTGGTGCGAGAAATATGCCACAAACGGCTCGGATTAAGCGAATTAAATTTAAGTAAGGTTAAAACTCCACGAGCAATTACTTCATTTATCAATGGCAAAAAGACAATCTAAAAATGAGTAAACTTTAATATTCAAAGCAATAATATTGCAGTTTAAGCCAAGAATTTACATTAAGACAAAACCATCATTGACTATATTACTTTTTAAATCACAGAAAATGGGCCAGTTGATTTATTCATAAGGTTAAATGTTACATTAAAATGTGAACGTATAGATGCGTTTATTGTGCAGAGATGTGTACTTTTCCTTTGTTCAGATCATAAAGATGTCTAACTACTAGGCTATACAGCCTAATGTAAACGCACATGGGCACAAGAAGCCCTTTTGTCGCTTTATTTCAGTTTTTTTTCTTTTTTATATTTCTTGCCTCTAATAAAATTTTTAATTTAAGGTCCGGCTCTTAACACGGTACTGTCACGCACGGTGAATGAGGAATAGGTTCAGTGCTGAATATACAGTCTATAATAGAGTCTTTCTCGGGTACAATCGCATGTGACCAGTTGCTAGTTCGCCACTATGCCTAGCTTTATACATATCATAAGGCTCTGATCTCGTTCATGTGTTCATTCTTAATGTCGTTAATGCGGGATTATAATCAGGGTGTAGTTGTAAATGACACTCTGGAAAAAAACCAACTAGCAATTACATCTCAAGCCAAAGACATGCTTTTGTTATTATTAATTGTGTTTCCTCGAATTAAATACCCCACGTAATAATGACCCTCTTATTGCAATTTTTTCTTTGGCAACAATTTTAATTTGTTCTTCATCATAATCTTTTTCTCTCAAAATCGTGTCCCTTAAGGCGATGTCAGATATGTGAAAAAGGGCGTATAAGACTCTTCCAAAGCTATTTTTGTTTCCATTTCCGTTTGATGCCACATCATCTCAACACTTCGCATGATTGGTCAGAATAATACAGAATGTACAACACAGACATTAAGTTAAAGCAGACTAAAACTACAAAAAAAATCATCGCCACTAATTTTGATGCTGTTTGTTTCGTTTGCGAAGGAAATTCAGTATGGCTTTACAGAATGTATTTCAAGCACTGAGCCAGTGCTATGTTTTATTTTCACATGACAGTTGATATACCGACATAATTTTAGTCTTTAATTATGCGCAAAGCCTTCCATTGATTTCCAAGGTTTGTAATAAAGCATGACAAGCGTAAAACAACGTCTGAAAGATCGATATTGAACATTCAGAACTTGATTGTATTTTGCCCTTTATCTGTCAATCCTGGCTTATTGAAAGTCAATGCAAGACTCTGTGTCACAATTTTAGTATCCGAATTTTAAAATCTACGATCATTTTATTCTCAGTATCGATGAAAATTGATAATCGAATAGAAAGTCGTGATTCTCTTAGGTATAGATATGTTAAATCTTTAGCGACTTATGTATATGTAGCCAAATTCCTCGATTCCTTATTAGGTTTTTTTCAGATTTAAGAAGCTATTTTAAAAGCGAATTTGCAATCACTAATTAGTAAAAAGGGAAAATTCTTTACTGAATTGGATATTGCACTTAGGCCCACCCTTTAAAGTATATTTTTAAAAAATTATAATTAACTTCCAGTTCTTCCTCTCATCCTTTATATACTTTATGTAATATAAAAATTTTAATTTTACAAATTATCTTACGTTTTTTTGTTCAGTTTCCTTCATCACTGAGAAGCAAGATGAAGAGCTTTGTGCTTGCTGCTGTCTTCTCCCTGCTGATCTCCCAGGCTATGTGTAGCCAGATCTGTCATCCACCAAAATCAGAGAGCGTTTTACTCAGGACCAAGAAAATTGAGGACATATACCATGCTCGGGACTACGAGCTTGGCTTGTTCCTGAATGTGTTCGGGGATGACCCGCACGGCGACAGATGGGTCATGTTGGACCTCAACACAAAAAATCTGTATGCCAGTACTCCTGACGGGGGTTGCCAATACATGTCACATTATCCAGAAGATGACCAGAGGGTGAGCGTGTGAGGTGGCCTTGTAAAATCAAGCATTAGTGGGAATTTTGAACAGAAGAGTTACCATCAGTTTTATGATGTGTATTAAAAGCCCTTAAACGGTTTGAAGACAGCTTAATATGAGTTTCAGTTTTTCAATAATATGAGAAGTTATTTTTCAAAGTAAAAAAAACAAGAGCAGGTTATATAGGAAATAGTTTTATTCAAAGGGCTTTAAATCAGACATGGTGTGGCCGACTTGTGTCGGATTTTACCAGGCCACCTCACCAATTGTTAATAATTACAAGTAAATCGACTTTTCAGTTCGGTCGATGTGATTGGTTATGTTGAAGATCGACCTAAGTAGAGATGAACATATGCAAGATGAATATTTCAAATATGAACAACGTTCTAGATTTTGACATAGGCAAATTTGAATGTACCACCATCATGCTCATTCTTTAAGGATTTCAATGCTTTGCTGAACAATCAATCCGATAGAACCTAAATTTCAGTAGGTATGTGGGAGGGCGGTTATGCAAAATAAAATTAAAAAGCCATACATTGAAAAGCATAACTGTGCGGCGCTTAAGTTTTGAATAATTCGATTTTCTTACTTTACTCATTGGAGCTATTATAGCTAGCCGTTCTGAGGATGAGCGATATACCAGAATCGTTGCAACGTGTTGCCCTATAGTATATAGCGATATAAAAAGCCATAGCGACGGAACAGATATCAATGAATGAGCTTACATGTTTTTTTTAATTTTTTAAAGGGTTTTTTTCCGCTTTTTTGCGTTGCGATGTTATAAAACTAATTGTACTATTCAAATTCAAAATATCCGCATACGTTTTAAACGATGAGACTAAATCAGAAGTAATTATTGTTAAAAAGGACTGCAGATAATTGACCTTTTTTCATTTACTTTTCATTGGATCTGTTGTTTTATTCATTTGCAGGCGGAAGAACATATAAAAGTTATCATTTCGCCCGCTTCTCCATTTCCTTTGCTTAAAATCTGTATTTGAAAAAGGAATCTAGGTGAAATCTAGGTTGCAAGTCTAGATTTCATGTCTAAAAATATTTCTTGATATATAAACTTTTTTTTTAGCTAATCCAGATTTAGATCTAGTTCTAGAAGATATCTTGATCTAGAATCTGCATTAGACCCAGATTTAGCCTATGTTTTCAGCGCCATTTTATTCTAATATTACTGTACATGTCATGTTTTTTCCAATCTTCCTAAATAGCAAATGATCTTTCTGTGAGCAAGTAGAGAGAGAGAGAGAAAGAGAGAGAGAGAGGGAGAGAGAGAGAGAAAGACTTTTATTTATTCTAATTGTTGTAAATTGCTCTGTAACCAGTACAATGTGCCAATATGGACAATAAAGAAATACTCGTAGAATTGAATTGAATTGAATCGAATAGCCTAAACCAAGTAACAAAAAAACGCAGTACAAACACCTTTTTTTCAGTCAGGCTATGCACTTTTCGAACAATGTCTTCCTGATGATGCTCAGCTATTGAAGTCAGGGGATGTTCTTGAATTCTACTATATGGAACGCCCCGAAGCTCGTTTACGTCTGTTGGCTGGCATGAAGCCAATTCCTGGTACAGAATACTATTACATGTAAGTCTCTGCCTAAATAGTTGGTTATAATAATGAATACTATGGAGCGAAGGGAACATAACTAGCAAATCTAACATATCTAACCTACCTATCGTCACATGTCCTCTGTATATCAGTCTGTAACAACTACTCATTCCCTTTCATCTTAAAGTCTCATCAATCTTTCCCATGAACGTATCTTATGAATCTGTGTCTATAAATCAACCATATCCTTATTGTCTAAAAAAAATATTAACAAAGCAAACCAACGCGGATCAAAATTATAGAAATGACACAGGGAAAAAATAATGAAAATTATTATAATACCAAGAAAAATGATCATGATATTAAAAAAAGAAC
>BMAT01006057.1:14533-24614 GCA_019649035.1 Elysia marginata | reverse complement strand
CAGTTGTATGCCAAACGTAAATCTAACAATCCAGAACCACAACAAGATATTATTACAGCAACAGCGTAACGAAAAGGCACCTACAGAAACAACGTGCAACTGCAGACAGAAAGAAAACTGCCCACTGAAAGGACATTGCTTCACTAAGTGCATCGTCTATAAGGCCACCGTAACGGAAACAAAAACAAACAAACAGGAAACATACGTAGGACTTACAGAAAACACTTTTAAGACCAGATTCAATCAACACAAGTCATCTTTTAAACTAGAACATAAAAAAAGCTTCTACCAGCCTTAGTGAACACATCTGGGCCCTAAAAGACAAAAACATAGATTACAAAATAGAATGGCAGATACTTTAAAAGACTAGACCGTATATGCCAGGGAAAAAGACTTGTCCGCTCTGTCTAGAAGAAAAACTTGCTATACTAAGAAAAAGAGGTTCCTCAAATGTGCGGAAGGAGATTTTTTCGCATTGTGCGCATCGAAGAAAGTTCTGGCTATCGAACGCACCCCAGACGGCCACGCTGGTAAACACAGACCAGCCAGCCAACACAGACCAGTCAGCCATCTGATGAGGGCAGAGCTGCCCGAAACTTTGAAGTAATGGCGAGGTACAAAATTTAAGTAATATGACATCTATCTATCTATCTATCTATCTATCCATGTATCTATTTATCAATCCATCTATCTATCTATCTATCTATCCATGTATCTATTTATCTATCTATCTATCTATCTTTCTTTCTATCATCTATCTATTTACTTATCCTTAAGTGTGCGCAAGGAGTTTTTTTCGCCTTGCCCCCAACAAAAACGAAAGTTAGCGAACGTATCCCAGTCGGCCATGATTGTTAACACAGACCAGCCATCTGACGAGGGCAAAGCAGTCCGAAATCAAAAGTAATGGCAATACACAAAATTTTCTTAAATAAGACAATTTTTACGCTCGTAAAGTAGAGCACTATTCGAGTTCAGTTATTTGAGCCTAAAAGCTATATTATCCATCTTTCTTTATGTATATATCTGTCTATCTAGAACTATACTAATTTTGGCTAGTTACAACGCGTTCTGCCGGGGATGTAAATCAAAAAGGTAAATGAATTTATAATACTACTAATACTACTGATGATAATGAAGAACATTTATGTAGCGCTTTTAGAAAAAGCTCAAAAGGCATTAGATAATAATGACATTGACGTCTTTTCAATACACATTCGAGAACACATACGAGATGGTAGCCCCGTTTTATTAAAAAATGTTTAGCACATTCATTGTAAATACTTAGGGAAGTTTAAACGTATCTGTCTTTCTTTTAATATATCTCTCTACATGTATCTATCTGTTTAACTATCTATCTATCTATCTGTCTATCTATCTATATATCTGACTATCTTTCTCGCATCTATGTTCCATTGTTCAACCTTTTCAACAAATCGGTCTGTCTCACATAATATGTATTAATCTACCGATTACTCTCTCTTTTTATCGATATATCTATCTTTTTTGCCACATCAATCTAATGAGTGAAAGCATTTGAGGTATAAACTTAGCAGTGAAGACTTTATGGACATTCCCGAAATATCTGATTTAGTAGGATTCGAACCTTCAACTTATAGTAGCGTCGGCACCCACCGCCTTGCCACTTAGAGAAACACGCTTGAAGGCCTGCTAAAGCTACCTGTGTGCGACTATTAAAGAAATATTCAAATTTTCGTTTGAACCATTCTGTAAAATACATTTTTTTCACTATGAGATAATACATATATAATTAAAAACTGGTCTGACTTTCCAAACCAACCTGACTATGTTATTACATAATTGCTTTGGCCTGAATTAGAAGAGGATCACTAAACTGAAACTGCAAACACAAGTTTTTGCATCGTATAATGAGTTTTGAGTTCATGCTTGTCTGCTGACAGTCAAGTTGATTTTCAAACCGAGAACATTAAACAGATTATAACTTGAAGTTTTTAAGAGGGCAGGATGAACAAAGATTAAACTTGAGCTTTGAAATTGGTTTAATTTTATAACAAAGAATAATTTTAATACGTGTAAGAGAATGTACGCCAACCCGACTTCCGAGTTCGTTTCTCGAGGTTTACATGTCTCTGTGCGTTAATGTCTCATTTGTTTTATCAAGGACTGTTTGACATTCACTTACCGTGTAGCTTGATACTTTAATTCGCTTGTTATGTAAAATATTTCGAGTTTTACATAATGTAAGTAGACTTCATCTTTTTCTTGCATTTCAGCAGCGAAAGATAAGTAGCATGTAATCCTTACGCCAGCGAAATGGTTTCAATATTATGTCTTATTTATTGATTTGATAAGTGATCGATGCTCTATGTATGTTTAGATGGTATTTTGTTAACTAGTAATGGACTCTAGTAAATTTAACGAAGCACGTGGAGCCAAGGCATATCTAGTATCATAAACAAAGGTAGGGAAATGTTATAACGTTAGTATACATTATGAAAGAAATATACTGAAATAAGCAACTGAGCAGAACATGTCATTTTATCTGTGCAACAAATACGATGTAAAGTAATACTCTAACCACATGTTTTATAAAACGAATTTATTAGCCAACCTAGCCGATTTTCATCTTTTTTAATTTGATATAATTTAGTTACTGCTGTTTGTGGCTGTTACTATGGATTATAATTTAAACCTGGACACGTCCTACAAACTTATGGGCAAAAGAAATGACTAACTAAGGTTAAGGTTAAAAAGTTCTTAACAATTATGCAAAGGTGGCAACAAGAATGGATGTTGTGGCATGCGCAAGATGCAGTATGACTTTGTGGTCGCCACTGAGACAATGAGTCTTGATTGTGCTCCCCAGTTTGCGACTTCCTGTCTAAACACTTGCTATAAGTTTAACAGGAAGTAATTTTTATCGTGATCGATAAGTTCCTTGATGAGGTCGTTGAGTGCATCAGTGTATAAATCATGAGATGGTGTGACGTAACCCAACGGATCTCGGGAATCGTCACATGCGCATTTTTAAATGTCAAGTCGCATTGTCCAAACTACACAAGGTGCCCATGATTGTTGACTTTTAATAATAATAATAATAATAATAATAATAATAATAATAATAATATCTAAATTCATATAGCGCTTTTTACAATAATTTAAAGTCTCAAAGCCCTTGACAAAATAAAAGCTACACAGTTTCTTTCATACAAGTTTTCAAAAACATGGATAACGTAGACAATTGGAAATTGAAGAAAAAAATCAATTCAAAAAACAAAGATAGATATATCAAATACAAGAAAACATGGACAAGAAAAATTGTAAATTTAGGGTTCCTAATAAATTTCTTATAATGGTTCAGTTTTTAAATAAGTATATCTTCAGAACTGATTTGAATCTAGATAATGATTCGGACTGTTGGACTGATAAGGGTATGTTGTGTATAATAGGTTACCGCTTACACGCTGAGTTCTGTTTGTAAATAAGCCCTCCTTTACACACTCTAGGTGCAGTTTTCATAGCAGCCATGACTATGCAAAAAACCTCTTCGGTTCACGATTCATATTTCTAGAAGTATAGTTATGTTTTTAAAATTTATGCAAAAAGTCTGGGGAGGATGGATCGCGTAGTTTTTCTCAGATTTTCTGTCTTCTTCAATACCAAAAGTAAAAGTGTCGGTGGCTTCTGCTGCAATTTATAATCCAAGGTGCATGTTTACATTTAAATAGGTCGTTAGAGACAAGCACATAAAAATGCAATATTGATATCGTTTAAAACAGAAATATGCAAAAACTGAATAGCAGTTTATTGACTTACTTGTTCATTGGAGCAGCATAAGGTTGTTCTGTTTTTCGGATATCAAAATTCTTTCTCACCATCTCTTCCTGCCTCATTATATGAATACCCGAATTAGACTAAAATTTACACAAGCAAGGACTTGCCGTAATGATTGGTTGGTTGTTTGAATTTTTAACGTCCCAGTCAACTTCGAGGTTATATAAGAGACGGCGCTGGGGACGATTGAAAGTGTGTTGCTACACTGTGATGTAAGGAGCGCTTGCGTACACCACACCCAGTCACATTATCCTGACACTGGGCCGACCAGACTTAACACTAAATCCATAATGCCAGACAGTAGGCGGATCAAACATCTGCGATTAACTACTGGGAAGAACAAAACAGCGTTGTGTTCATAACAAAATCAACCCAAATGAACTTCCAAAGGAATTCGCCGCCTTTTTTCATAATAAGATAGATAACCTAAGACAAAACCTGGATTTATACCATGTGTTTGATGACCATCACATCTTTGAAGGGTCACCAGTTAAATAGTTTCGAACCAGTCACAGAGGATTTCGTCAAACAAATCATTTTAAAATCACCATCAAAATCATGGGAATTGGACCCTTTAGCTCATTCCCTTTTGATTGCATGTTTGGATGAAATTTTACCTTCATTTACAGGAATCATTAATATTTCTCTTTTTAATGGTTAGGTGCCCTCTACTTTTAAGAAGGCTCTAGTTAAGCCTCTCTTGAAGAAGTCGATCAAAATGAAATGAAAAATTACAGGCCTGTTTCAAATCTTCCCTTTTTCTCGAAAATTCTTGAGAAGGTTGTTTTAAAACAATTAACATCTCATTTACAGACAAATAATCTAGTAGAACCTTTTCAATCTGCCTACAGAAAAGACCACAGTACTGAGACAGCATTATTGCGAGTTTTTAATGACCTCCTTGTTGAGGCAGGTCTCGGAAAAGTGTCTGTGTTATGCCTTCTCGACCTCTCTGCTGCTTTTGACACCCTCGATCACAACATCATGTTGACCCGACTAGAAAAATCTTTTGGAGTAAAGCATACTGTCCTTCAGTGGTTTCAGTCCTATGTAAAAGACCGTGAACAGACTGTTGTGGTCGATGGTGTCAAATCAACCGGCAATGTTTTGAAATATGGTGTACCACAAGGTCCTGTCCTTAGACCAGTTTTGTTTACTATCTACACCCAGCCATTGGCTAGGGTATTAAATAATTTTGGCCTTAAGTATCACTTTTACGCTGATGATAGTCAAATTTACGGTTCATGTCAACCAGAAAACATCAGCGACCTGATAAATACAATAGAACTGTGTGTTTGATCTGTAAAAACCTGGATGAATGAAAATAAACTAATTCTCAATGAAGACAAGACAGATATCTTATTGGCCGGCAGTGCGAAAACTAAGTCCAAGATTGATACCAACTGCTTGAAGATTGGAACGAGTCCCATTAAGTTTTTCAGATAATGTCAAAAACTTAGGAATTCTTTTTGGTTCAGAACTCTCAATGTCTATGGCTGTTAACCAGGTTGCAAAGAAACTGTTTTTTAAGATTCACTACATCAGTAAGATTAGACATCTTTTGCTAATCGATATCGCTGCACTGCTTGTTAACACACTTGTTTAATCAAAGTTAGACTACTGCAACTCCTTGTTTTACGGCGCATCAAAAGAAAAAATTAGGAAGCTTCAGATAGCCCAGAATAGCGCAGCAAGATTATTGTGCAAAAAGCGAAAAAAAGATCATGTAACTCCTCTTTTATATGCGCTGCACTGGTTGACAGTCGAAAAAAGAATTGTTTATAAAATTTTAACAATATGTCACAAAACCTTGCACGGAAAGTCTACATGCTACATAAGAGATCTAGTATCTATATACGCACCGAAGCGTTCCCTCAGATCTTCAACCTATGCTTTCAGATTAGCCACCCCCAAAACAAAATTGAAAACCATGGGGGATAAATCTCTTTCATCAGCGGCACCCAAACTATGGAACTTTCTTCCAAATTATTTAAGAGAGATCAATTCAGTTGACCTGTTCAAAAAGAAATTAAAAACCTATCTTTTCACATTACCCATATGATTTCTATAATGCTTCAGTTGAACTGATTGCACCTGACGACATTTTTAAAAGTTTTTGAAAATAGTGATTCTTTTACCTAAAAGTTTTTTAGTCATGCATATATATACATACATATAATTACTGTGATATCTTAAATTGTAATATTCTGCATTCTACTGATCTTTGCCTGATTTTAGTTTCATAAGTATACATTTTTATATGCCTTTGTATGTAAAACATAATTTTATGTACTCATACTTTTTAATTGTAAAGCGCTCTGAGTCTGAACTTTTTTGGGGTAGAGCGCTATAGAAATGATATTTATTATTATTATTATCAACTGCTAATACCAATTTTAAAGTCCTTGGTTTGACTCTTCCGGGGATCAAACCTCGCACCTCCCGGTCTCTGAGCGAGTTTCTTAACACCTGGCCACAGAGCCGGTTTTTTCTATAATGAACAGAATACTCTCTTGTTGCGATAATGTATTTTCATGACCTTCACAATCATGTTTACTGCACAACGGTTTTTGTTTCTTCTCTTCTCGGCAAAGACAATAATAGAGACCTTAAGCACACGCACTGTGTCTCACTACGCGTACGTGAAAATCGGGAAAGCAGATCAAGGAAACTATAAAAATAATGAAACTAGTTTCTAAAAATAGACTCACAGACGTTTCCGTCATGCTCACGCGTTGGCTGCTTAAAGTCTGTAGTATTTATTCTAAGCTGCGAGATTTTTTCGTCTTGTAGAGACCTTTAGCACACGCACCGTGTCTCACTACGCGTACGTGAAAATCGGGAAAGCAGATTAAGAAACTATGAAAATAATGAAACCAGTTTCTAAAAATAAACCCACAGACGTTCGCGTCATACTCACGCGTTGCTGCTTAAAGTCTGTATTGTCATAAAATATTCTCAGCTCTGAATGTCTCAAAGCCAACACCCAGTTTCAGAGGCCTGGTTTTTTTTCGAGTCGCCAGAACTTTTGCTTGCGTCCGTAGAGACGGCTGTTGTCCATATGTTTCTGCTAATTATTCCGCTCGATAGGTGCCACACCTGTCGCGATACACATTTGTGTTATCTTTCTCGTGACGCAGGTAGACCAGTGTAGAGCTTTCATCACTTGTTGGTAGTCCACGCTTTACGCCTTTGTGGATTTCAACCTACGAAACTTATTTTCGGTTGAGGTACGAACATTAAAAACCTCACTGCTGTAGTCATTTATTCCTTTGCTTTTGTTGTTGTTGCTGCTGCTGTTTACTCCTTTGTAAAACATCATTGACAAATGTTTGATCTATGTAAAAATTTAAATGTCTCGTGTCCAGGACGAGCCAGTCGCATACTGCGAATATGACCGTTAAATGTGTTACTGGTCAGAACAAGACGTTTTTCTTAACTTGAAAATGTTAAAAAATTTTTTAAAATTTTCGGTGTTTACGGAAATATACAAAAATTTACCTGGAGTAATAAACAGACAAAAGAAGAAACAATGGCGCTTTAGGTACTTGAGTTTCATCTGACCAGTAATGCTTTGCTTTGAAAAAATAGCGAAAGAGGAGCTTTGACTACCTTATTATTTGAATTATTAATTCTGATGCTTTACTCCTTAAAACATCGTTTTTTTTCTGTGAGATAGAACAGTTGATGATTCCTTAGCAAAAATGCTGCTAAATCACGGCTGATGAGTGCAGTACCCGTGAGTTTGAAATCATTCGACTAAAGCATGTCCTCAAAAGCTCACAAATGAAACAAAATTAATCTGACGAAAAGCTTTAATCTTCTCTGGATATGGAGTCAGTGAAGTGTAACTGTCGCTAAATTACAAAAAAGTCGAATCAATAGATTTATTGAGGTAGGAATAGAGAATTGAAAAGCCACACACTCAGCTATACTACGGCAGGAGAAGAATCCATTCAAGCTTAACGGGTTTAAAATGTCTAAACAATGAATGAAAACAGACTTCCTCGTGTTTGAATAGAACACAATGTGTCCTGTGTCTCTATAAAATAAGTCTACCTGCAAAATTTTGACTTTTTAATAGATAGAAGATATTTTAGAGCTTTTTAATTGTCCGTTTATGCAGTAACGAAATGTTATCAACTTTTCAAAAAAAAAAAACCTGACAATTTCGACTCGCGAATTGATAGAATTTTTTTCACTCTATGCTTATTGCATCTGCAAAATTCGACACGCTCTGTGAGACCGCTACATTATTAAATATAAAGTAAGGACAAGACCAAATTCATAATTGAAATATAAAACTCCAAACTACTCAACGAGGATTTATTGAATAAAAAGCGAGAGCAAGCATCAGCATTTAGGCAGGTTGGGTTAAAAAATCAAAAAATGGTTTGCTTTAAATTGGTAAGCCTGATCTTATCGATAAAACTTTCGTCATTTTTATCTTTACCTTGTCTGGAAATTGCTCTAAATACAAACGAGAGGCTTTAACTCAATATTATTTACACGTGTTAATTTCAAAGCATGGAAATCTTATTATAATGGAAGGAAAGGCGAACTTTCAACAGAAAAGGCTTTTTTGTGGGGGGCTTAAAAATCACATTAAATTGATGTAAGAGGGTATTTAGAATTCTTCTTGATCTCTGGAAAAAATTATTCTTTTTTAATTCATGTGAAAATCGTAGTACCTATCCAAGTTTTTTTCTTCATTTTAAATCTATTTTCGGTTTCACTTGAATCCCGAAATGCGTTCATGACAAGACGCGTTCGCTCGCCTTGATTAAATTTTTTAAAAAAAGATGAAAGATTACAGTGCGAAACGCAAATTCAAACAATGGTAGATTTTCCATGCTTTACGCGTCATCGCTAATGTAAAATTTTCAGCTTATGCAGTTGGGAAAACAACAGACTTTTTATTTTGATCAAAATGTTCACCAATGTTCGTGTTCTAGATTTCGAATGAAGGCTCTAGGCTTGTTGGCAATGATAAACTTAAATGTAGATCTAGACCTAGGTTTTTAAAAAAATCTAGATCTAGGTCTGGGATTAGTAGGGTCATTTGTGCTTGAAAATCCTGCTCAATCTGTCAAAATTTATTCATCAACATGCCCAGCCCCTGGAGTAACCAACAACGTTGTCTACAAAGAGATCCTCCAAAAGTAATTCCAGGTAGAACTATTAGCCGAGGGAACTACATGACCTCACACTTACAGCTACAGTACACACATTTTAAATTAACTTATGTTTAAATTATTTTATGTGAGCAATACATTGTGGCCTGTTTTTTTCGAGTCGCCAGAACTTTTGATATGTTCCTGCTAATTATTCCGCTCTATGGGTTGCCACGCCTGTCGCGCTACACATTTGCATTATCTTTCTCGTGACCTCGCAATTACTAAATATTTTAAAGGATGCAAAGGGATAAATAATTTTTTATCAGGTGATACATATGCGATTTATAAAATACTTATGCGGATAGGGTTATAATTTTGCGGATAACAAAGTTTTTCTACATGATTCTTTTGCGACTATTAATTGCACGGTCCACGGACCCGTTCGTAGATCGGGCTCTTCAGCTAGTATTATTAAAAGAAACAATTAAAAGTGTCAATGGGTTTTCTGAAAATATTAACGCTTTTGTCAGCCATAAATCGCCTTTCACCCTACTTACCCCCCCCCCTCTCCCCTCCGAAAAAAGTAAAATAAAACAAAAGAACAGGAAAACAGAAAAATATAATAAAATCATGGATATGATGCAACGTCAACCTAAATGTTGTGCTCCGATAAAAATGATACAAGAGTAAAATCATATTTGTCGTGTTGTGTCTAATAACTATGAGAAGCGAGTAAAAAGAAATGTGATGTTCTATAAACAAGCATCACAACAAAAATCTCTGATACATTTAACATTGCATTACTCCATTTTCACGAACCTGATAGCCTTAGTATTTGCTTAAACATTTAATTTAGTTTCGGTTTTGTTGTGTTTCAAATAGAATTATTTTTTTTTGTTTCGATGTTTTGTGTTTTTAAACAAGTCTACTATGTCGTTATTTGTATTGAGTAGATAACATTTAGATCATGGCCCGGGCAGTCAATTTGAAAAAAAAAATTGTATGCTGTAAGACGAAAACTATGAATTGGAATGTCTCCTATGGTTAAACCTAGGCACTTCAAAACAAGTGCTTGTAGATCGACAGAGTGTAAACGAAACATGAAGAGAGAGATAGAGAGAAAGAGAGAGAGAGAGAGAGAGAGAGAG
>BMAT01006051.1:83432-108708 GCA_019649035.1 Elysia marginata | reverse complement strand
GAGAGAGAGAGAGAGAGAGAGAGAGAGAGAGAGAGAGAAAATCTTGCAGGGTGTGACTGTACATGCGCTGTTTTTTTCCGTTCAGATAATTGCTGAAGAAGATAAGTTTTAAGTCCCAATGTCTTAGCTGGAAATCCGTGTGTGTGTGTGTGGGTATCTGCGTATGAACGCGTGACAGTTTTCTAGATTCTTTTAACCAACAATTTTTTCTGATCTTTTTCATGACGTTTTTTAGTTTTTGTTCTATTTTTGAAGTTTTCTGTGTTTTACGTTTTTTATTAACTGTATAATGTTCCAGTGTTGAGGTTTTTCCATCTTTACATTTGTTATCATAAGTAATTTTGTACTTTCCTAATTCACCCTGAAGTTTTTTCTAAATTTAAGGTGGGCGTACAATTGATAGCTAATTTGTTTCCTTGGTACCCTTAGCCATGCAACAAATTTTTCTGGCCTATTGACAATGAGATTAGATCGAAAATTATCGTTCTTGTTGACAAACTCCCCCTTCGAAGTCAACTATCTGCAGGCAAGAACGATAATTCTGCTGCAACTCATTTCACAAAATTGACCCAAATTTATCGAGATTTGAAAAGCAGAGAAACTTTTGTGGTAGTTATAAATAGCCGGAACATCCCACATGTGAACAGTTATAAATAGCCGGAACATCCCACATGTAAACAGTTTTAAATAGCCGGAACATCTTATATGTGAACAGTTATAAATAGCCGCAACATCCCACATGTGAACAGTTATAAATAGCCGGAACATCTCACATGTGAACAGTTATAAATAGCCGGAACATCCCACATGTGAACAGTTATAAATAGCCGGAACATGCCACAATTTTAACGTCTCTTTTCAACTACAAGGTTATGTCAGAGACGGCGCTTGGGACAAATGAAAGCGTGCTGCCACGCTGTGATGTAAGGAGCGCTTACATACACCACACCCAGTCACATTATCCTGACACCGGGCCGACCACACATAACACTAAATCCATAATGCCAGACACTGGGTGTATCAGCTGCTAATACCAATTTTAAAGTCCTGGTTTGACTCGGCCGGGGATCGAACCCGCACCTCCCGATCTCTGAGCGAGTATCTTACCGCTAGGCCACAGAGCTTCATTATAAACCTCAATTTAACTTGAAGAGTTTTGGTCAAAGAGCCTTTTTTATCAAGGAGCAGAAATATGGAACAATCTTCCATCTCCTATTCAAAATGCAAAGACGCTACCATCTTTTAAGTCTAATTTGAAAATTAATCTTTAAAATGATTTGAATATATTTTTATATACACTGTATGTCTATGACTATATTTATATACTTTTAATGGATGATTTATATTTAGCATGCAACTTTGTGCACGCTTTTATCTGTATAGCTAACTACTTTTAAATAAGTGATATACCTGTACGCGGATACGTAGATCTAAGTTTGTTAAAATTTTATGTAAAGCGCTTTGAGCTCCTATTGAGGGAAGGCGATATAAAAATAAACTTATTATTATTATCATTATTATTATTATTATTATTATTATTATTATTATTATTATTATTATTATTATTATTCATTGCTCGGATTTATAGAGCGATGGTCTGAACAGAGGGGTAAACGGTTTAAAGAAAAAAGTCGCGCAGCATAAAAACAGTGACCAAATTATTATTTGCTGGCTCTTTTGTTTTAAGATGGTTGTGTTGTACGCCGGTCTTCTTCTAACAGACTGCCCTCCAGATGTATGTTGATCCAGCTGAAGCAGAAAATCTCAATTAAACCAATCGAAAATATTCTACTCGTAATAAAGCTCACATTTAGAGACATTTTGTGCTAATTCGTTTTGTACTTAGATCACTTAGGCAGAGATAGAGAGAGAGAGAGAAAAAGAGAGTGAGAGAATGAGAGAGATAGATATAAAAACAAAGGAATCACACAGCCTGGTATGACGTTTAAGGTAGGAGCTTCTTGCTCGTAAAGATAAGAAAAGAAAAACAATTTGAATGCGGAGTGAGCATGTTTCCCGGTGCGGTGTGGTGGTGGTTAGCTCACGAGCTAGGCTACTGCAACACACGCCCGTCACACCAGCGTGAGTAGATGATGTCACAACTCTTTATACAGCTTTCAATAAAACTTCAGAGAGCCGCTCAAATCGAGGTGGACTCTGTTCTAACTTTACACAAAACTCAAATAAGATAGACCGTTTGAGCCGTGTTGCTCCATTTCATTGACTTCACGCTGCTGCGCTAGGTCACCACGAAAGCTTAGGTCATGAGAGAGGACGTGAAGAAAAAAAGTGCGAGATAAACATAGAGGTAGACAGATAATTACTCATACAGTTTTGACGTGCCAGAAGTCATTAAGAAACCTGAAAACGCACACCTGTACATACCAAAATAATGAGAAAAAAACCCATTTTGGTAGAGTAAAAAGCGCACTCAATCACCACCTAACAGCCTTAACTAAGGTCAAGCAAAAAAAGGTAAAAAAAAAGGACGAATAGAAACATTCCACTCCGCCAGATCTTATAGAATTGCTAAATTTAAAAAAGCTCAAACTACTCGAAAGACATAAAGAAAAAAAAATGTGACATTTTTCATGAAGAAATTCAATGCAATATTTTAAACAACATCATTGTTTGTTCAAACAACAATGGCTCGTTCGGAATGGTTCTGACCTAATTCTACATCACAGCTTGTGAAACACGACCTCTTCCGCATTCCTTCTTGCAGGTTGCGCACTTCTTTGTGTGAGTCGATTGAAAAAATCACACAATGTTTATAAAAACTACCAGACCAGTTTTATTGAAGGTGAAGACTTCAACAATGTTCATGACGATATGACCCAGAAAAACAAACAGCACAGAGCTATAAGAAATCTTAACAGCTCTAGGCTTTCAACACACATATCACAAAATGCTTCCTGGGACAATCAAAGAGCATTATATACAGGACAAACCATATTTGAGATACCGCAGTCTGATTGTCACGGATAAAACAGACGAAGACAAAACAACATAGGCACTTCAACACATAAAGATGCACAAGGTTGTTTACATTTTTGATGGCCTGACCGTCTTCGTTATCTAGTCCAAAACTCTTCAAAAGTAAATGAAACAAAACTAACTGAATCTCGACTTAACTAAACCTACAAGGTTCTTAGATAGACTGAGTACCAGATAAAGACGTGAGAGAATCAAAGAGGAGATAACTCTGAGAAACAATCATCTCAGTTGCTAGCAGGCGGGAGCAGGCAGGAACAGCAGCAGCGGTGGTGGTAGCGGCGAGCGGCGCGCGGGTTACTGTTTGCTCGGAGCTTAATCTTCTGTGACTAGCGTCAATCTTCTCTCATCCTCGTGGCTAATCCCCCATCTCTTCACATCACCCTGGCGACAGTTACTGCGGCACTGGGGACTCCTGCTTCCGGGAATTCTACAGCCGCTGGCTGTTACACAACGGTTCTTACAACTAAAGAGGGTTGATCGTAGCAAAGTCAATATGAAGTACATATTATACAAAATCGATAAAAAGCCTAGATCAATATTTATTAAAACTAAGATACTCTGGCAAGACTTGTTTGGCGCAGTTACTGACTGGTACACAACGGTTCTCACAGCTAAAAAGGGTTGGTCGAAACAATGTAAATATAAAATATATATACAAAACCAATACAAAACCTATATCAATCTGTTATTAGAACTTTGAAAATTTGGCAGTATCTACGTTTATGTTCAGGGAGATACATCACTGTAGCCAAATGAGTCAACTAGATCAGATTGTCTGTCAGACTTTAAAGAGCTGAGAACTAGAAATTGAAGATTGGCCAAGTGCTGAAATGCTTCCGGCAATATTGTCAAAACTATGGAGGGCTAGATTGTCAGAGTTCTATCGGATAACCTTGTGACCTTTGACCTGTTACTCAGACAACTAACAGGTTGAATAATTTCTCAAACAGTCCTAATTTATCGGATGTCACAACCTTCACATCTCACCGCGTTGCTTTTCCTAACAAGCAACTGCTCTGGGCTTCTAAAGACGAAATACTCAATTAAATTATCAAACATTTTCGTGACGATATTTAAATCTTTTCTTGATTCAAGTTTATTTAAAACAAGAGAAAAACTTTCCTTTTTAACACTTGTTTTATCAAGTTAGAATTTCCCACATCCGTTGCACTTGGAGTGATCGTGATACAGATTACATCCAGGCCAAGAGACCATTTCCCTTTCCAGTGCCGGACGCATGCGCTCTCAGCATGCGCAGTCGCCCACTATTGTGTCAAGGAGCAGGTTCCGGCTGGCTCACGCCGTCCACCGACGCCTGGCCCCGAGATGACCATTGTATCAAAACCTTCTCCACTGAGCCCGCTTGGACCAGAGATGGCATGTCCAGTATGCTCTGTGTCCGGCAGAACAATGACCTACTTAACGTCTCAGTTCTTGCTGTCACAGCACAGATCGGTGTTTATTGTAGTCGCCTGCAGCTGTCTGCAGGTTGTGAGAATCCTTATCTGTAGCAAAAGATAGTCAAGTTAAAATCAATAATTATTTGATTTCCGGTATATAATTTTTTCATATCAAAATCTGTATAACAAACTGGACATATCCAAATATAAATGGTTTCGATTGTTTCAACAATCTTTGAATAAAATGTTTGATGTTCGGATCAAAACTGGGCTCTTATAGTTGTAATATTGATACACATTCTTTTAATATCAAAATTATAAATAGCTTTAACTAAAAAATATGCTTTACATCCTTTCAATTTTTTCCTGGGAATGTTTGAGAAAAAGACAACTCTAAACATGCTTCATAGATTTCTATATGAATTGTTTTAGTAATCGGGTTTCTCCTATTATAAATATGAACCTCAAGAACGAATTCTCCATACTTTGTCGTTTCAAAATAAATTCACTTTTTTCAAAGCTTGAATGAGATTCACTAAGAGTAATAATTGTGTTTTGGTCATCTTGTAAGGAAACTCAACTCATATCTGTTTGTTTGTTACCATGATAGCAAATACTGCTGTATCTAAACACATTTAGCTTGTATAGCCTGTATTCTAAGCTTCAAAGTTTCTCAAATCCCCCTTTCTTCATCCATTTCCCCCGAAAAGAGACAGAGAGAAAGGGGCGGGGGAGATTTAAGATTTTCAAGAAGTCTCCACTACTCCTATTATCCTCTTCCTGGACATTGCTACACTTAATGAAGATTACCATGCGTAGGAACGATTCAATTAGCCATCTCCTGTAAGGCCCCCCTTCCCTCCCGCATTTCCCCTCTTCCATTTTCCCTCACCCTCTCCAAACTTTCATTAGTAAAATCTCCCCCATTCCCTTCCCTCCTTACCACGCCCCCCACGTTCTATGCAAAATCCGCTCTAATACCAACGTTGCCCCCCCTCCCCCCCCCTTTCTCCCTACAAATCCGCCGGCTCTGCTTTTGCACATGCGCCACCGGAAGTAGCCAAGGCCTGGAGGAAGTTGACGCCTGGACACGCGCTCGGTCAGGGAATTCTGGGTATCAGATGCTGGTTCGTGGCGCGATGCGCATGCTCCGACCATTAAGAAGTCGGCTGGACTGATGAGCAGTGATGGACAGACGTGATTTGGTCAATAGGGGACGGATACATCAGTACACACACACCCACCCACCATCACACACACAGACGTGATTTGGTCAATAGGGGACGGATACATCAGTACACACACACACACAGACTCTAGCTCTGTTTGAACTCACTATTCTATACCTCTCTTTCTCTTGCTTCACCTCCGTCACTCTTTTTGATCTTCCAGTCTCTCTCTCTCTCTCTTTCTCGCTCTCTTAAAACTTTTATGTACGTCTGTACGTACGTTTTATTGACGACGAAGTACATCTTTGCGAGTTCCCCATATTGAGATCTGTAAAGTTTATCTTACCTTATGCTCTCAATCTTCTCTGATCGGTCTCACACTTTTGATTTCTCTTGTTTTGGCTCCGTAAATATTTTTATGTCAAAAACAAAGTTCATCAATGAAAAAGTTCGATTATATAAAAATAGTAATGGTTTCTTCTATGCTGCCCTTTCTGTCTCTCTTCCTGCTTCTCTTCTCCTACTGCTTTTTCTAATAATGTATGACATGCAAGAGAGAAAGACATAAAGAACATAGAAAAAAAAGAGGTACCTCTTTTCTATCTCTTGTATTTTCTTTCTCTGTTTCTTCCGGCAATTAATTTAAAGAACGAAGCATGTTCTGAAAATTTAAGTAAACAACACAAGAACTTCTCACTGAACCCCCCCTTTTTTTTCTTGTTATCTGACTTGATCCTCTCTCGTTCTATTTGTCGAGTTTAATGTCTCATCGTTTGAAGAAACTATCCCCTACCAGTGGAAGGTATATAAAAACACTATCATTCCGACACCGACATTCCTCGGGTCAAGCAAAATAAATAAATTATACAGGAATACAGGAATACAGGAAAAATAATCTTGATGAGCCAGAGACCTGTCGATGGTCTTGAACCCAATCCCCACCTACTTATGTCAGGAAAAAAGGAGTAACAAATATGAAAGCGCTAAGTGACAGCACCTTCTCCCTCATTCCTTCTTTTTTAATATTATAAATCATGAGGTACAGAAAGTCATTTGACAGTGTTTGTTTTCACTATAGAAGCCTAGAAACATGGACTGAATAACGCTGACAAACTAATGTCAAAATTGTAATCATGTTTGCGGCGAAGATCTAAAATTAACAATATCAGAGGACGGACCTGAAGCACACAGAGGGAACTTACGAACTTGTGGTACATACAGAAACTTTCATCCATATCTAACATTGTCTTAATGGGATAAAAGATTAAAAATAAAATGAACTGAGAGAGATTCCCAAATCAAGATCTCATGTTTATAAAGTAAAACATCAATATTTATAATGAAAAAAATTTGTAAAATGGTGCAACGCAAAGAGTTAAAGTGTCTGAATTGATGTCATTCGAACTGTTTTTAGAGTATTTAGAGAAAGGAAAAGACTGACGGGAACATTGAAAGAAATCAATGAAAATGAACATGGAGTTTAGTATTTTAAAAAAGTAGTCAATAGTTCTCGTGTTGTGAGGCAGCTAGGGATATTCAGTGTTAAGCCAATTTTAGGCCATATTGAGATTGTATAATTATATTTTCTGAAACAGCAAACATTTCTGAACAGAATGGCAATTACAGCGTTTAAAAGTCGAATTCAATGCAAAGATATGTTTGGTGAAAGATTACTGAAGACTTATACACACTTGTGAAAAAAAAATCCGTTTAAGGCCTTTCGCAAGATGGGTACTGACGGCTTAACTCTGCAAGTCTATTTGTTACAGAACTGTTATGCTCAATACAACTATATCTGAGGTTTTCTCGTTAAGTCTTCACCCAATGTCTCGGCCCTGGGTTAGAATTGGCACGTCTAAGTTACATGGTTCATAACCAGAGGTCTCTTGTTGAGAACTAGTAAGGATATTGTTGTTTGAAAGGATATACATTAAAAAGCGTTCGGATTTTCCCACAATACTCGCTCACAAGAACCTATTTTGCATGGATATCAGTTATCTATACCGACAAAAGTTTGGGAGTATGCAAGATCATGTCATGAGACTTATACTTTTGGAAAAGCACGGGAGCAGGTAAGAATTGATAGTTATAACGTGATAGCTAGTTGGTAGAAGTAAGCTTTAGTTCAGATACCGAAAATAGTTGCTTCTGATTGGATACAAGCTATTCAACTAGAATGATTTCAGCGCCCTCAGCCTTACCTTTGCGTCAACCAGATTTCCCTCAAAATATTTGCATGAAAGTATCTTTTCACTTTTTTTCTTACCCTTGTCCCTGGCTCATAGGAATAAAGAGTAGATTAGAGTGGTGTGTATCGAAACAATGTTTTAAAACTTGTCTGAAGTATAACTTACTCCATCTCTGACTTTCGTTGCTAGTCTCTTGACTTTTACCAAGCTACGCCGATGTTGAAGACCAGACGATGAGATGTGTAGTGGTCAGACATTCTTCCCTAATCCAGATATCAGGTGTCGATCAGTGTGTTTTGTTTCAAAATGGGAGACGGAAGATCACACTTAACAAAATAGTTTTGCGCGCTTCGGTTGTTGAATTCTGTAGAATTTAGGTAAAACCTAAATCTAATGTACTGATAAAGAGTCTAAAAATTTGTCTTACATCTAGAAATTAGTTCAGATAATCTAGATATAGAACTAGATATAGAAGATATCTTGGTTTAGAGTCTGTATTAGACCTAGATCTAGTTTATATTTTAGTTCCATTTTTTTTCTATTTTAGGCTCTGTGTGTAACGATTTCTTCTGTTTTAGCATTAGGGCCTACGCTCTGCTAGTCAAGTTACGCGATTTCTGATTTTTTGGCAAGCCAGCGTTTTGGCTTATTGTAAACTTGATTATTCGATCTTCTAAAATTTTCTAGATATACAAGCGCACAGAAAGTTCAGGTATTAAGTTTTTAGAAAAAATAGAAATCTGTTTGTACACTGCTGTGCACTTTTTGTGAACTTAGTCTTTAAAAACTGTCTGCTTAGATCTAGGAGATTCTAAATCTTGATTCTAGATCTCTATTTGTAAAATTGAAAAATTATAGAAAAAAAAACAAGATTCAGAGTAGACGATTGTGTCTTTTTAGCATATGCACGCTGGTACACAAAAGGCAGACCGTAAGTTGTAAAAGAAAATAACCAAAAAGCATAGATCTAGACATAATCAGGAAACATGGAAACACTAAAAAAAAAAAAAAAAAAAGAAACGCATCAAAATTATCAATTTAAATAGATAAAGAAGCAGAAGGTAGACCTAAAACAAGTCTAGATCTAATAGAATCTGTGCATAATAATATTAGAGTTCTTTGTTAGTACAAATCTGTTTTCAATTTCATTTAAAAGGAATACTAATTATCATCTTTGTACACTTATAACGAAGAGAAAGGTTGACGGAAATAAAATTTTGATAAAAAATTTTGCCCTTGGCCTAGCTTGTAACCTAGTATATTATTAGGTTTAGACCAAAATAAGGGATTGATCACTGAAATAGTATTGCAGCCTGAAAAATCATTCATAGGACATTTGAAAAGAAAGCCGCTACATAAATTTATACTTATCATCATCATCATCATCATCATCATCATCATCATCATCATCATCATCATCATCATCATCATCATCATTATTATCAAATGTAATCGTAACTACTGTTTCAAACTAAGTTGATGTATCATACATAGGTACCAAGAAAAATATCAAAAGAATCTTCTAAAAAGACTTCGTTAACTGATAATTATGCCAGGCTTTTGTAGTGAACGAAAATTTTTCTTCCTTTTTTACATCTAGGCGCCGTAACTCATTTCGTTTAGTTTATTCCTAACACTTTTCTTATCATTTTGTCTGTTTTCCATTCTGTCTCACGGCATCATTAAGAAAATGTCTACCTGAACTTTCTGGTTCGTACCTAAAAATTGTGGGTGGAATAAAACATTGCACGGATTTAGCACTGGCAAAATACTTTTTACCTCTTTTTCCCAAATCACTTTTCAGCAGCAAAGACACCGGTGTTTGACAATTGCTGAAAAAGACACAATCGGACGATGTCAAACCAAATCGCGCCGCTCGATGCCAGTGCTGAGGATGCCGGCCCTCAAGACGAGGAGGGGAGAGAAGCGGCGGGAGACGAGGGTCAAGCTGACCCCGAGCTTCAAGCAAGAGGCGAGTTTCAATCCCAAGATGAGCTCCAAGCCAGAGATCAGCTTCGCCCTCAAGACGAACTTGAAGTTAAAATAGAGTTTAAAGCCGGCGACGCGCCTCAAGCGAAAGACGATCCTATTTCACAAGAAGAGTTGCAAACTAGAGACGAACTTCTCAACCACAGAGAGTCTCAAGGCAAAGCCAAGGTTGGAGTGGAAGACAGGCTGCCAGCGAAGTACGAGCGTCCCCAGAGAACGTCCAGTATTAGCACTTCACGGGTCTGGTGGGGGGATATGTTGCCGCGACTGGACGGAACTCAACGCGTTCGCCCACGGCAGTCTGATTATGAATTTTACTCTGGACGTGGTCAGTGGGAAAACAAGGCCGAGTTCGTTCTCTCCTGTATGGGCATGTCCGTTGGGCTTGGCAATGTTTGGAGATTTCCTTACCTTGCATACAAAAACGGCGGTGCGGCTTTTCTAATAGCCTATATCATTTTACAGCTACTGGTAGGCTATGCAATGTATTTTATGGAGGTGGGGATGAGCCAGTTCTCCGGTAAAGGCCCTACAAAGCTGTTTGACATGTTTCCAGCGGCCAAAGGCGTTGGGATCGCCATGTGCATGGTATCAACCAACATTGCCATCTACTACAACGTGATCATGGGTTATACTGTGTACTACTTCTTCGCCTCGATGCAGACAACGTTACCTTGGACTGTTTGCCAAGATGACTGGGTGAACTGCGTCGAGAAAAGATTTGCAGACTGCACGGTGGGCTGGGAGGCGGAAGCTGGTAAGTGTACCTGTACGGGGAACGCCACCATCGACCAGGCGGTTCCTGTGAAGTGTGTGGAGAAAGTGGAGAACGCCACCACTGCGGCAGAGCTGTATTTCTACAAGTCTGTCATCCAGCGTTCCCAGGGGCTCGAGCCAGAGAATATAGGCACGCCGATCCCTTCGCTGGCGCTCTGTTTACTTTTTTCGTGGACAGTGGTAGTGTTTTGCCTCATCAAGGGCATTAAGAGCTCGGGGAAAGTCGTCTACTTCTCTGTAACGTTCCCTTACTTCATTCTCTTTGCTCTTCTCATTCGCGGGTTTTTACTGGATGGTGCCGGGAACGGAGTGAAATACTTTTTGATTCCCGATTGGTCGAAACTGCAGGACATCAACGTGTGGGCGTCGGCGGGAGGCCAAATGTTTTTCTCGCTGAGCGTAACGTTGGGCGGGATTATAATGTTCGGCAGTTACAACCGGTTCAGCTACCCCGTCTACTCGGGCGCCCTGTTGGTCGCATCCATGGACCTGCTCACCAGCATTATAGGAGGCCTGGTGGTGTTCTCCACTTTCGGCGCCATGGCTAAATCCATCGGCTCCACGGTGGATAAGGTCGCCAAGAGTGGGTACGGCTTGGCATTCGTCGTATACCCCGAGGCGCTCTCTCGCCTGCCGCCCACACATGTATGGTCAGCGGTGTTTTTCTTCATGCTGTTCACTCTGGGTCTTGATTCAGAATTTGGCCTGTGCGAGACAGTCTTGACTTGTATTCACGACGAGATTCCGCGCATGCGCGCTAAGAAAAGTATAATCTGCGTGGTTATGGGCATCGTCGGCTATCTTCTCGCCCTGCCGTGCATCTGCCCCGGTGGGGACTACGTGGTCACGCTCATGGACTCGTACGGTGCGGATTTCGCCGTGCTCATCCTGGCGTTCTGCGAGGTGGTTGCCATGATGTGGGGCTATGGAGCTACAAGTGTGCTCCGTGATCTCGAGTACATGCTGGGATCCAAACCGCACGCGTGGCAGTACTGGGCCTTCTGTTGGACAATCGCCTGCCCTATCATCCTGGCCACACTTTTCATGAACAGAATCATCGACTACGACCCTCCCCAGTACGCGAGTGGCGAGGCGTTCCCCCAGTTTGCCCAGAACATTGGCTGGTTTATCTGCACGTACACGCTGTGTCCTGTGCCGCTCTGGTTCTTCTACCTGCTCTATCAGTCGTACAGGATGCCGAACATCGTCAGCTGGAAACAGCGGAAACAGGTCTTGTTCAGCCCCAACCGGAACTGGATACCGAACGATGGCCGAGCCACCATGTTTTAACAAAACTTGACTATCTCGCAGTTTACACGACGTGCATGGTTCAGTTGTTTACATCATTTGTTTGACATAATTAGTTACAGTTTGAAAATGTGTGAAGCAAACTTAGATAACTTTAAAACTTTAGCAACTGTTTTCTTACTCTTCAATAAAACTATGGACTTTTTAGACTCGCCATCTTTGCTTTACAATAGTGGTGAATGTTTCAATGTCAGGCGATGAGCCTAAATCTCTCACTTGTCGGGAAGCTTAATTTAAGAAAACGTTTTCTCAAAGATTTATTTTCATTGTTTTCTCCACATTGGAAATAAAAATAGCATAAATGTCATAATATCGTCCGACAAAATCAGAATTAGTTTCTGAAGCATTGTCTTTTGGAAAGTCAGTAAACTGTGCAGATCAAAATATCAGCGCCTTGGAGTGTGAGGGTTGCGACATCCGGCTCATCTGACTGCTCACGACACTTACATTTTAATTATTTCAGAATGTTAACTTTTGTTACAAACCACCTGCATAATCTCAAGAACAGTTCTAACCTATATCTACCACATGGTTCTCACGATTGGTACGGAATTGTTTACCACAAATGCTCTAAGAGCGTTTTATTTCAGATGCGGAATATTTTCCCTATTGTGCCACATATAGGAGTGCGCAATTTGAGCAAAATCTTATTAGACTTTAGCAACCTAGAGAAAAACCGAAAGGGTAATAAGTATCTGACGGTTTGTCAAGTAGTGTGAAGAATTCTTGCAGAACGTCGAGTGGAAAACAAAAGAATGCCTTAATATGAAGATAACTGGTCCACCTTGGAGTGCTTTAGTTAATGCAGCATAGCATCATACTATCAAGATATCTAGCAAAATATAACGAAGGAAGAAAGAGGTCATTAGGTAGACGATAGTTAGGCATGAAAAGTGGAAAACAAATTTCATTAAAGTTTGCGACTGCACATGGGTTTGTTTGATACGCAAAAAACAAATTAGAAAAAAAAAACAACAAAAATGAAAAAAGCCAATCATTTTCGCACAATTACTGAACGCAATTAAGTTGGCTAATTTTAGCCTAAAATAGGAAAAACAGCTTTCGCGTTCAACAAATGGAGGTCTAGAGAGCTTGTAAATTGTTCATAGTTTTGAAAAGCAATGTGCGTTGCTGTAATGTCTTGACCGTGAAATTCAAAAGAGGATATTCTGCAAGAGGGTTTGAAAATGGCAAGATATTTAGATTAAAATACAAAGAAACAAAATTTTCAAAAACCAAAAAGCACTAGATCTAGAAATCTAGATTGAGATCCACACAGTTAGGTTCATGGCTAATCTAGATGCTAGATCTAGAGTCAGGAACACAGCCCTTGAACTTCAGTTTGGATCATCCTGTGCGTCTTTTTGCCTTTTCTAGTAACCCACAAAGGATTCGTTGTAGAATTTAAGTGGTACACGTCAAACCACCAAACGTATCAGTCTTCTCTTGCGGTGAACAATAAGGCTGCTTTGGAGGTTTGCTTTTTCCTGAACCTCCAAGATGATACATGTAACTTCATTGCTCCATAGTTTATCATTTTTTTTGCGAAGGCATGTAAGGTACGAAAGTGACTTTACTTGCTTGCTGCATAATAATGTCAATGTTTCACATAGTTATACAATGAAAAGCATTGAAGTCACATGCCTCGATAGACCATTCTTTTGGTTTCGAGTTATGTTTAGCATCTTTACTGTAAGCTTAAGAAAAGTTCTGGCAATCTTAATGTTTCGAAAATTGATTGATTTAAACCTAATTCTTAGATAGAACGAACGTGGTGGTAAATCCTAAATCTTAAATAGCCCTTGAAAGCGGTTAGTCTTAATCTTATCGACAAAGCCACAACCTTTCCGTTCTTTTATGCTCATTTTGATCTCCTTAACTTAGTAAAAAAAATGGCGATTGATACTATACTTGAACCAGAGAATCAGTTTTGACATACAATTTCAGGTTCCTGTAAATTTTGCTTATATTAGATTATCATTATGATAAAAGCACACTTCTTTACATCACCCACCCCTTCGGTCGCTCCATGAAGAACCTTACAATTATCTTAACGAAATTTCGTTTTCAAATTGATCTGTAGGTAACTGAAAAATTCTTCCATAATAATATTATTAGCAATTAAAGGATTCTTCAAATGAAGAAAAAGATACTCAAAGAGACAACCTGATGTATCAGTACCTTGCATTTTTAAAAGATGTTCAGCTGCAAAATATTTTTAAAGCCCAATGAAGTTTAATATTAATCGGATCTTTGTTTTAGTGTTAATTTATTTACGTTATTATGCAAAAATAATAAAAAATTAGTTTGTATAATTTTTTATCAAAAATAGGTCAAGATTATACTGACGCAAAAAAAGGGCTAGGCATCCGGAAGTAAGAGTCTCTAAAGACAGCGAAGAGTAATCATGTCAAATCGCGTTCTGCCATTGGACGACACAAAGTCTGCAGAATCTGCAGAAAACCAAGAAATACCATCCGGCGACTCAAAACCCACACATTCTAAAGAAAATCATGCGGCACCTCTTGAAGACACGCGTCACTCAAGACCTAGTGCCGGGGAGAGCCATGACTTATCTCTTAACGACTCAAAGCTCGAATCTTCTAAATATAATCAAGTGCCACTTCTAGAATCAGCGGCCTCAAGACTTAGCGCTGGCAAAAACCAAGGTCAGCATCGAGACACCAAGTTCACTAGTGATGGTGACAAGGCGGAGGTCAAGAAAGACGAAAACTTTACCAAGAGCGGAGAGTCAAAGAGCGTTGGTGACCAGAATCCCCAGGCTCGAGTGTGGTGGGGAGACCTACTTCCGCGAGAAGACGGGACATGCCGAGCCGCTATCCCTCACTTCTCCGACATAGATTTCAACAGTGGGCGTGGACAGTGGGCTAGCAAGACAGAGTTCCTGCTCTCATGCCTGGGTCTTTGTGTAGGTCTTGGCAATGTCTGGAGATTCCCGTACCTCGCATACGAGAATGGTGGGGCTGCGTTTATAGTGGCCTACATAATTCTCCAACTGTGTGTGGGCAAGCCCATGTACTTTTTAGAGCTAGCAGTGAGCCAGTTTTCCGGCAAAGGCCCGACTAAGGTTTGGGATATGCATCCAGCGGCCAAAGGCGTGGGCATAGCAATGTGTATCGTCACGCTCAACACGACCATATACTACAACGTGATAATGTGCTATACGCTTTCCTACCTCTTCGCCGCGATGCAGCGAACGTTGCCGTGGACGGTTTGCCAGGAAGACTGGGTCAAGGAAGATAACTGTGTAGCGGAGAGGTTTCCGGACTGTACACCTCATTGGAAGACTGAAAGCGGAAGCTGTGTCTGCACGGGGAACGCCACCATCGACCGAGCTCTCCCTGTGAAGTGTGTTGAGAAAGTTGTTAACGCCACCACTGCGGCGGAGCTGTATTTCTACAGGTCTGTGATCCAGCTGTCCCCGGGTCTCGAGCCAGAGAACATAGGCACGCCGATCCCACGACTGGCTGGCTGTCTCCTCTTGTCGTCGACAGTCGTGGTGTTCTGCCTCATTAAAGGTATAAAAAGTTCCGGGAAGGTTGTCTACTTTACCGCTACGTTTCCGTACGTCATTCTCATGACTCTGTTGATTCGCGGCTTCTTGCTTGACGGAGCTTTGGACGGAGCGTATTACTTCTTGGTTCCTTCCTGGTCCAAACTGAAAGACGTCAACGTGTGGGCCGCGGCAGCCGGGCAGATGTTTTTCTCTCTGACCGTCGCGTTCGGTGGGATCTTCATGTTCGGGAGCTACAACCGGTTCAACAACAACGTCTACACAGACACACTGATAGTCGCCAACATGGACCTGGTCACCAGCATCATAGGAGGCCTGGTCGTATTCACCACGTTCGGGGTCATGGCCAAGTCTATTGGCTCCACCGTGGAAAACGTCGCCCGTAGCGGCTACGGTTTGGCGTTCGTCGTGTACCCCGAGGCTCTGTCCCGGATGCCGCTGACACACATGTGGTCGTTGTTCTTTTTCTTCATGCTGTTCACGCTGGGCTTGGACTCGGAGTTCGGCTTCATGGAGACTCTGATGACGGCCATGCAGGACGAGCTTCCCAAGATGCGGCTCTACAAGGGCCCCGTGGTCGTGGCTGTGGGTGTCGCGTGCTACCTCCTGGCCCTGCCGTGCGTCTGTCCTGGCGGGGACTACGTGGTCACCCTCATGGACCGCTACGGCTCGGACTTCGCCGTGTTGTGCCTGGCGTTCTGGGAAGCGGTCGCGCTCAGTTGGGGCTACGGGGCTCGGCAGATTCTTCAGGATCTCGACTATATGGTTGGGTCTAGACCACATCTTTGGCAGTACTGGCTCTTCTGTTGGGTCGTCGTGTGCCCTGTGGTCCTTGCCGCTCTTTTCACGAACCGCATGATCTTCTACAAGCCGCCCAGGTATCCGACGGGCCTGCCTTTCCCTCAGTTTGCACAAAACATAGGCTGGGCGATCTGTACTATTAACTTGTGCGCTATTCCTCTCTGGTTCTTCTACCTCGTGGTCAAGTCGTTCAAGACTCCTGGAATCATCACCTGGGAACAGCGCAAGAAGTTTCTTTTCTATCCTAACCGCCACTGGATGCCAAATGATGGCAGGACCGAAATGATATAACTGGCTAAGTATGTAGCGGTGACATTTTTTCCAGAATAAATTGTGTCATCATTGATTATTACCATAAGCTAAAAAGTTGCTGTTTCTTCAAAATTTGCTTTGTTTGTGTGCCACTATATACTGTTTTTATGCTAAGAAAATGAAATTATTTTTGTTGTACCAACTGCGCTGGTCTTTAACTTAGAGCAAATATACCTTACACGTCACGAAAATAAATAGAATTAAAAATATGAAAGAATGGGTAAAACACAGACTAGATCCCACACTAATTCTGACTTTGACAGGAGAATAGGGACAGAAAGGGAACAAATACACAGGAAGATAGAAATCTGAAGAAAAAGAGAGATGAGGGTGTAAGTGGAGGTTTTTTTTTCTAAATGATATAAATCTATCTTTTAAAATTGTTCCATACTGTACAGTTTTATCTCAAATAATTTTAGAACAAATCTATCTCAACGAGTGTTTAGCCCTTAGTTCCGACCTTTATCTATGTCACCCTAATTTATTGCGCCTTACTTTTTGCAGGTTACGCATCTCTTTGTGTGACGCGATAGGAGAAATTAATTACACAGCTTAAATAAAACGCCCTTTGACCACTTTTGATACACGATTCCGCATCAACACATAGATAGAGGTCTGAACCATTGAAATGAATCCAGCTGATCTCAGTCTAATTTGTCTCAACCAAACCGAACTTTACGATACCTAAATTAGGAAAAACGTAACCAAATTCAACTAAGCCTAAATCAATTAAAAGCTTCATGGGCGCAACATAATGGAGGGCCATGGCGTCTCCAACCTTGTAGCTCATGGTGAGTCCAACACAGCTGTTTGGTGGTGAGCGTCGTAGTCTGCCTGGTCCTGCACTCAGCTGAAATATATGTATTTTTCATGAAAAAATGTTTAAGTCAAAGTCCTAACCCCCCCCCCCCTCCATAGATTTCGTTAAAGCATTCCTATTGTAACGAACCAGCTCTTACTGGAAAACTTAGTTCAAAAATGACGTTATAAATTGATTTAGTTTATATCATTATTGTTTTTGCTAAACCAACCCAAGTAACCTGATATTCAGCATAAAATGGAGAGAAAAAATGTGCAAAATATCTGTGATGTCCACGTTCTTGGCTGAGTTTTGCGAGTGGCATTGTTTGTAAAGTAAGACAACAGTTGAATCCTTCACCGGCAAGAGGCAAAAGTTGCAGTTATTGGACAGTACAGTCATACACCTCTAACAGCTATAGGCACTGTCCGGCCCTGCGACCACACAATGTCAAAGGTCAATTTGGCCTATTTATGCAGAACGGCGAGCCTCTCTTGGTCCCGACACGCCACGTCCTGCCTCAATTTCCTCGCTGGAATTGAACACAAACACTCCAGCGCAGAGGGCGAGGGCTGCTGTCTATTGATGTTGTGATGAGCTCTCGTAGCGTAGATCGAGGGGTGATAAGGAGGGAGGAGAGTGGGTCATGGAGGGGATATTAGGTGATGATAGCGAATTTTTTTATCTGAGAACTTAGGGAGAACTGAGGTCCACATAGCAACAACGAAAAGCGCAATAGTTGATGGTTTTGAAGAAAAACTAATGCTTTTAGTTACATTTGATTTCCATGCAAAATACAAGAAGGTCAGTGTATTGGAGAACGAGAGAGAGAGGGGGAGGGAGAGAGAAAGTGAGAGAGGGAGGAGAGAGAGGGGGAGAGAGAGGAAAAAAAGAGAGAGAGAGAGTAAGTAATAGGAATAGGTTCACTTAAAGATAATAACACGTAGAAAGACATCCAGAGAGAGGGGGAGATAAATGCGTAGATCTACAGTTACTCTGATCTGAAAAACAAACGTAACATCCAAAAGTGAACACCGCATTTTTAGAGAGCCTTATGTATATAATGCTTCTGCTGGTAAGTTAACTTGGTTTGATTGATACACCCAACCTTGTTTCATACGTTGCTATTGGCAACACATGCTTTGGGCAAGTTATTGTTTACTTGTTTCTCTTTGTTTTAAGGACAGCTGTATAATTATTTTTAAGAAGTTCTTTCTCTGCGATGCATGGTGCCATCCTTCCTAAGACTTGGTCTCTTTAGAAAGTGTTCTGTGATTCTCAAAACAACAGGGATTGCACGCTACCCTTTGTCAAGTGTGGTTGATATCTTTTTATCATGTTTCAAGATGCATTTTTTTCATTTTCATGTTGAAGTTGACTTTTGTACTCTTTCCATATTAACGTATCTAGGTGGTTGCAAACTGTTCTAGGCATAGGCTAAAATTGTACTCGTCATATCACTCTAGTTTCAAATTTTTTTTCAACAATATGTTTGCAAATTTTAACTTTTTTCCTAATATTTTGAAGCTAACACATATACATATATAGCCAATTTTCTTTTCCTTAGAACTACAATGCTCTTCGGAGCAAATTCCGTCTCCAGTACGATTGTGTAGATCAAAATCCGTTAAAACCATACATCCGAATACCTCATCAACGAAACTAGGATGGCTGACAGATTTGAATATAAGTTTCTTTCAAAACAGTAAAAATTGCCTATGTTCTATTGCAACATTGCCAAACAGAGACGAACAAAAAAAAATTGGGCAAGTTTAAAGTTCAATAACTAAGTGTAGAACTAGCGCAGACGAGTGGGTCCCAAGCTGTATGGTTTGGAGTGCTGGTGAAATAGTTCAAGGATTCTCACCGCAGACAAAAGACTCCCTAACTAAAAATGGATGAAGTCTTAGTTTGAGAACCCTCCAGTTTGATGATTATTACGACCAATAGTTTCTAGTCGTGGCAAGACAGCCTTAGTTCTAGCTCTGTTCAAAACAGCGAACATCTCGGTGCAAACTTCGTATAGTGCAGTTTTATCGGTAATGTCCACCGCACGATGGCTGCTACAGTTCTTTGGTTAGGCGGGTGACGAAATGTTTAGATCAATATTATTTTATCGTTTGGTGACGAACTAATTAAAGGTGCAGATCGAAGAACCTTATTTTTCTTTAAATTTGCAAAATAGCTTTATAAGAATTTTTCTTTTTATTTAAGTTTCTATGTAAGTTAGAATGGAATAAAACCATAAAGCACTCCTAGTCAAAGCATATGTGTGCTCTACAGTGTTCAACAACATAGACATATAACTTCAACTTCAATTTAATTTCTTTATTGTCCATATTGGCATATTGTACTGGTTACAGAGCAATTTACAACAAGAATAATCAATTAAAGTCTCTTTCTCTCTCCCTCTCTATCTCTCTCTCTCTACATTCCTCACACTAACTTCCCAATTTCTTTCCCTTTCAACACACAATTTAACATAACTGAAACAAGGCATTTCAACAGGATTTCATAATGTTTCACAAAAGCTTTACAGCAGATGGCATAAATGATTTCCTATAACGTTAAGTTTTGCACTTCAAAAGAATAGGCCTAACTGATCTTATGGATGGTTTCACTTGTTTGGAAAGAGGGTGGGATGGGTCACTCTTTGCCAGTTAAGCAGCGTGCTGAGACTTCTTAGTTTCTAAGCCTCTTCAGCAGTCAACATGTTATAATGATCTCGTTGATATATATTAACATCACTGCTTATTTCTCTCTAAATCTTCGTAAACTAGTTTGCTATAATTATTGTGTCCACAGCTCTGGTCTTTCTTCCAGAAAAAAACTGCATCGACATTGTTTTCGGAAACACCTGCATTTCTTCAATGTACCTTTCTCTGTCTGTCTTTTTATACCACTTCTAACTCTCTGTATGTCTGCATGTCTTTCTACATCCTTTTTAACTCTTTGTATGCCTAACTGCCTTTCTGTCTCTCTCTCTGAGTCAAGCACTGATGGTCTTAACTTCTACCAAGCATCATTCGACAGCAAATTGCTATGTTCCAAGCATTCATGAACAATACTGCCACTTCTATAGCTGCAAGAATTCACACATTTATCAACTGGCTCACTGCACATTGGTCTGGTCATTTCACTCCCATTGTTTTAATTTTTTTTTCGAAAGTTCTTATTTACAACTCTTTTTAGATGCTCAATAAGGAAAGCAACTACGAAATCTACACGATGTTTCGTAATGTCTCACGGTACTTCGGTATAAGTAATTATTTTTTTAAATAAATCTTGAATATTTTGACGCAATGACAAGATATATTTTTATCTTTGCCCTTTTCAAAGCATCTACAACTCACCGATAATATAGCTCATCTCTTAATCCTGTTCTTAGTAAAAGTAGGGAGATTTCTCTAAACGTTTCATTGTGTTCTAAGTTTTTTGTATTCAGTTGGCGATGGAACTTAAGCAGTATCCTACACACTAACAATGCCAACATTCCTATCAGATGAAGAAGCAGGCAAGGGCCCCTCAGTAGCGTCTCTCCAACAAGGTCTCTATTTTCTCCAAACCGTAACCAATTGGTTGGAATGCGACAACGCCATCAGCACACCTGGAACCGCTAGCGAATGTTTATATAAACCAATACAATTTACTTCAACTTCAAGGTCCAGTGGCTACTGACCGTTTGTCCACTCCACTCCCCTGACTGACCATCTCTCGGACAGTTACAGTTAGATCTGCAGCAGCTGGTCTCGCCTCTCACTGGCTCTCGCGTTTGTGGCAGTTACTTGAAGTGAAACTAATTTCACGGTACTGATGAATTCTTCATTGAAAGCTCAGCATGAGGGCTCTAAGTTTGTGTCGGTTTTGAATTATCGTATATAAAACAGTTGGAGAAGAAATTAAAAATGACATACAACGGGAAACAGACATCATTACCGTTACAAATGTTAAAGTCAATCGTTGGCAATTTTTTTTCTCTTTGAACTATTATCTTTTAGTTTGCCTAGTTTTAGTGCGTTTATGAGGGTATTATCAACCACAAAGCTTTAAGCATCTCTGGCGTGACAGTCAAATTTAAATTTCTCGATTTATTTTCAACCAGGAATTGCATGCAACCAACCCAACCTTCTAAGTCATTTGTACTTTTCACATATTATAGGAAAAAGTTATGTGGGATTTTTTCTCGCGTTAGTACTATTACCTTTCTTGTCATGAAATCCAGCTCTTAAAAAATTCTATCTGAAAGCTAATCAAGCCTAGAGGCTTGTGCAGTCTTAGGAAGAACAAGAAAACACAATACGAATTAGTTGCCACGCGCAGAGAACACGGCATGTTTAAATCACCTTATCTGATTTATATCCTGATGGGTTAAAAATTTTAACATTATTGTGACAAAAAGGATTGTCCTGAGACTATCAAAAAATTTTTTTTTCATTGTAACAAATAATTTGCCATCTCGGTTACAAAATATTGTAGACAGGCACTATTAAAGTTTACATCGATGGATAAATTTGTTGTCCTCTGAGCAACGAAGACACGGAATAACAGGCAGCAGCTAAGATACTTAACACTAACAGATGCAAAAACAGTCAAGGTACTGAACAAGTACCTACAGTTTTTTTTTTGGAAATTAAGTTGCGTGTATATCATTGAAAGAGTATAGATAAATATATTGGTAATTTGTTCATCATTAAGGTATCTGTATAAATAAATACAAAGCCAAAAAACACCAAGCCTCCCTATAGGGAATGATATTTCAACAAGAGTAGCGGAACTTTCCTGGTGTCTCTCCACTATCTTATGAATACAAATATTACAATCTTTTAAAATTTATGCGACAGATTTATTTTGAAGATAAACTTTTTATTTAGCTCTATAGTTTTTAAGTTCTAGATGTCAAATCGTTTATAAAAGTAAGAAACTTACCCTACAATCTAGGTCCAGATTACAATAACCACTATAGTATTTTGGAGTGTTGTCTTCTGGAAAAGGGACGTTACTCTTGTTTTACCTCTAATTTCATTCCCTATAGGGTAGAGAACTAAAACCAAACCACTATAGTATTTTGGAGTGTTGTCTTCTGGAAAAGGGACGTTACTCTTGTTTTACCTCTAATCTCATTCCCTATAGTGTAGAGAACTAAAACCAACCGCATCGAATCAGCTTGTACTATTGTAAGAAAAGATGCATATCAGGAACATATGTATACCAAGAACCTATGTATATCAGGATCCTCTTTCTTCGTTCTGTTAACTTTGTTGTCATGACCAAACGAACAAAACCCTTTTTTATCCAAATAACTTTCCATTTTGCTGATAAACAGAACGAACTAACTGCATGGTAAGCAAAAAGGTAATGTGTTACGTTATGCCCGTGCTATCTAATACGTTTTAAAGTAAAATTTTCTTTTTATTACACCGCTGATAATCTTAGAACATAAAATACAACTGAAATAAAACTCACAAAAAAGATATTTTCAAATTACAATGCATTGCTCTTTAAAGCTTTGCGACATAAGCCTGGAGTTTGTGAAACAATTTCCTGCAACAAAGGGGGCGCTACTCCTGACAAATCTCCGCAGGGGAGGCTATTGTGTGGCAGACTTGAGCGGCTTCCGTCTGGCAGAGCTGGCGAGATAGGCCTGGCTCCAGGCATTCGATCACTGTTGCTTCCTGAGAGACGAGGAGGACGTAGATTAAGACCAACACAGCCGATGAGATGTCTCGACTTGCCGGCATGTCCTGGAGGTGGTTGGACAACATGCTGGCTGCTTGCCAAAAGATCTTGTGCTCTGTCCAACCTGGGATTAAGTCGGTGCTGATACAGGAAATATCAGTCTGGGCGTGGCCTTCAAGTAGAATATCACGACGAAGAACAGGGCGGGTGGGTTCCGATCCCGCATGTATACTACTCAACAGAAGTAAAGGACCACTTCTTGTCTAAACAGCATAAATTGTCAAATTTGAGGTTTTATAACAGTCTGAAATGAAACTTGAGGATAGCATAATTTTGCCTCCTGCTGTTTCGAACATACTCGGAATTTGTAATGCAGGTTCTTAATTTTGACCGAGCTTATCACCAATTTGTATGAGCTGCTTTCAAAAGATCCAATAGATTTACAAAATTTACCGAATTTTCGACCAATCGACCGTGGTGTATTTTGTAGGCTATGGAAGTGAACTTCTATTATGAATTTATATTTGATCAACACACTAATCATGCTGTATGATATGAAAAACGCCAGTCTTCCAAGAAAGAATACCCTCCAGTCCCTTGTCTAAAAATGTTCTAAAACTCAAGGTTGCCTTTCGCTTATGTTGAGCAGAGTAGGTTCTAACTTTCGAATGTTTCGTGTTATAAGCATCTCCGGAAAATCCAGAGGACACAAATCCATTTCAATGTAATTTACGTTTTCTCAACTATCTCTAACCCAAATATTTCACGAAGACGCTCGAATAAAGTTAACTTGCTAACCGAAAATTATCTTGATATCTTTGATTGCCTGTATTTCAATTTACCTCAAATTATTTCTAACCTTTATTATCTTATTCAGATAGTTCTTATCAATATTGAACAAAAAAGGAGTGAATTTGATTTTATGACTGCAGTTATATGAGGATAAGAAAAAAAGCAAGAAAAAAATCTGTTTGATTGTAATTGTTTTGACGTGAATATTAATGGGTTTCAGTATCCAGTTCTATGACTGTTTATCAGAATGGAGCAGCAGGATTGTTTTTTGTTCGCAAAAACGGCATCACGTATTTCATATCTTGAAATTGTTCTGGAAGAAAACAAGGAAGATGCATGTTTAGGCTTATGTGTATCGGAAGTAAAGTTCTATAAAACAATGAAAATTTCATGTATGTTAGTAGTTAAGTGAACAGTTGCTATATGTTACAGTTGAATCACAGGGAATTGAAAAGACAACACTTAAAGGAAGAAATGAACTTGAGTAGTATTTTTGTTAAAGAATTCAAGTCTCTAAGATTTTCATCGTACTTTTCATGAGCTCTCTGAAATCTGGTTACCAATCTACAAACATTTTCAACTCTCACAGCAGCGCTACCTCGTCACTCTATGTCACTAGTATAATCTTTATTGCCAATTGCTGAATATTCATTTAGCACTTAGCTGAGGACTAATTAGAAAAGTTGTGTGAAAGGAAAAGCTTTCCTAAGGTCAACAAGAGACTACCAAGCCGAGACTTGAACCCCGGGCTTCCCACACCAAAAGTCAAGTGTCTATCACAAGACCATGCCGCCTGGTTAGTAAACTGAAAACCAATCTTGTTAAAAGCCTGAAATCGTAAACAACAAACTCAAATTTCAATAGTTTAGAATTCAAATACTGCGATGCAATCTCGAGAGAACTGCAAGCAGGTCTAATCCAAACATTATCTTCTCTGCTATGTTGATTTGTGGAAGTCTTCACTGTCTCGCGAGGAAGAAATCAGCTGATTTTGTTTTGTAATGTTTGGGATGTTTAGATAAGACAAGACATTAAAGAGTTAAGCTAAACGCATGTTGTGTCACATCCCCGGACTCTCTGTAATATTCTTCAAGTCTTTGTACATTTTAAAGGAAAAATGAAGCTAGCTTGATTGGCAAACTTTGAAATTCGGATATTTGATTTCATTGCGGCCAGTGCTCACAGTATCTCGGCTAATGCACACAGCTGTAGAGGTAATTTCACCATCTTAAGACGCTGTTTAACTTAAGGGACAAATAATATCATGTGATACATCAAGATGATTGTGGTGGTGGTGGGTGCACAAACTTTCATCTCTAACGATACAAATACAATGTAAAACTCCCAACACCTGGCCAGCTGAAGAGAAGAGATAGACTTGAGTTATTGGGATAGAAGGGGTATTAAGTAGAGTGTAGAACAAGGCGTCCCACTTCTCCCTCTCCCTCCTGTAAATAAGACAGAGGCTGAGGCTCTGGGGCGTTGCTTACTAGGTCTAAGAGAGAGAGAGAGAGACAGAGAGAGAGACAGAG
>BMAT01006047.1:122604-135714 GCA_019649035.1 Elysia marginata | reverse complement strand
TTAAATTCCTGATCCCAGGCCTCTACTTCGTGACAATGGTGAATGTTTTACATAGGAAAAAAAAATGCATTCAACCAGTTTGTAAAAAAAAAAAAAAGAATCATTGTCTCTGAAATCAATTTATTCTCTGTAAACTGTACTTTGTTTCCCAGAAGGTCAAGTCCATGAGCTGCCCCTGTTTGGCCATTACTGCTGCCGAGTTGCAGCCCTTCCCCACTGTCTCACTCAACCCACTGTCTCGGGGTTCCTTAACTTACAGGTACTTGTGTGATTTCCTTTTTTTTTCTTTCTCTCAAAGTTTAAGCTACAGGGGCTAAAGGATTTTTGGAATTTTGACATTTTGAATTACCATCTTTTTCACATAGTGTATTTTATGCCCTTTTTGAGGTTGAAAAAATTATAGCTCCAGCTTTTCTTTAACCTGAGACATTTTGTTTCAAAGGAACAAATAATAGTTGGTTGTAATTTGGAAAGACTGCAATTCAAAACTTATCTGTTTGAGAGACTTTTGCCTGATTTTCCCTGGCCAGCATTAATTTATGGTTTATGCATTTATTTTTGCTGAAACAGCAAGAAAGTTATTTGTGTATCATTGATTACTTTGGTTTTAGTAATATCTTATTTTGGTGTACAAATTTTTTGACCAAACAGGATTTAATCGAGCACATATTTTTTTGTTGTCTGTTTTTGAAATTCAATTATTTTGTCTTAAAATTTCCAAATAGGCTAGCGATTGAAACTTTGGATTCGAAAAGACATTCAAACGAAAATATCCTCTTTGCCCTAGTATCTTTACTCAACAAAAAGTTTAATTTCTTATCAGATAATAATATTTTTAAGCAATACTTTTACATTTGAAAGCTGATTTGGATGAGTCGGAGAAAGAAAAAGAAAACAAATGAAGTGCAAGTTGTACTTTTTACAATTTTGTTTTTTATTTATTTAGTTACCTAACATTAAACTCATTAAGACTGGTCACATGACATATTCTCTGTCTTTTTGAAGAACTTATCAAAATTTTTAAGCATTATGTTTACACCGTCTTGTTTTGATTTTTGCTTGAATGTGATACTGACAATAGGAAGGTGAAGACCTATCTCAATGGCGTCAGTACTGGTGCTGTCTCAAGAACCTGCAGCTTGCATGCTGGGCCAGTCAGGATGATGCAGAAGTGTGCCAGCCTCTACTTACAATTCCAGTTACTAAGGTAGGAAGAATACTTTCAGTTGTTTTTTTTCCCTTCTGTTGACAGTTTTCTCAGCATTGATCAGATATTTAAATGTGATCAAGAATGCCAGGTCTCAGACTTGCGGCTTTTCTAATTTTTTTTTTTTGTTAACTGTTTTTATAACCAATTGTGTGTAAATAAGCAAGAAAAACTTATCGCGCAAATTGTGTCTATGACTTTCATTTAATGTGAGGTGCAATGCTCGGCTCATTTTCTGGTTATTAAAAAATCATTTAGCATCTCTGTGTGCTGAAAAACGATCAAGATTTTTTAATAGGAGAGGAGGTTCTCAGGGATTCTTTTTTTTTTTAATAGAGACATCCTGTCAGTATGTTAGATAAATTGCTTTTGCTGTAGCAGGTTTAGATACCAGTCATCCAGTCCAGTGTTAAACTGCAATCCCTTATAAGGCCTAAGACATTGTTACAGATTAATGTGCATATGGTCAAGGCATTATGAAACCTATGAGAGAGAATGGGTAATCAATGAATAGTGCTGGGATCGGAATCGATACCAGAATTGATACCTGCGATACCTATGCAAACCTCGGAATTGAGAGGTCAGGCGACAACCTCTAGATCAGGCAAAAACAATTGTGTTCCCCTTTAAGGCGAGAACCGAAAGTTGCGTTGCGTGGCGCCAGTCTGTCTCTCTAGCAGCTTTGTTGATGAGATGTCACTGTTACAGTGCTAGCCCACTTCTTCACTCCGTTGCGACTGCTTTGTTTCTAAAGATAACCTGAAGTTCAAAAAGCGAGGCCTAGGTGATAATGAGTCTCAGCAAGAATTTCGTGCAGATCACAGTTTCTTCGGTACAGTGATGCACCTTGGCAATAGTGTCGGCATATGCCGTTTACATTTTTTTTCTTTCCCTCTCTTTTACCTACTAGTACTAGGCAGCCTAACCTATCCTCCTTAAAGTTTTTCAGTTTTTTTTAAGTATAAGTCAAGATATTTAGTTTGTGTCCCACTAATAGTAATACACTTCTTTGATTCATTACGCTTATAATAGTTATATGCCTTCATTGCCTTTATGTTTAGGAAATTAACTTTGAATTGGATCTTTAAACGTTGCTTTTTGTGAGACAAGATTATAAATTGTACATGCATTTTTTTTTTAATATCATTTTAGTAAACCTAAATTTATGCAGTTATTGTAACTGCCTGCAGTTGTAGTTGATGGTTTTTCTTTTTCTGTAACTGCTTTGTAATAATTTTTTATTGATAAAACTTAAACTCCAAAACGAATAATATCCAATTGGTTATTTTAGTTAGAATCTAGCTAGTACGTAGTATTTTGTGTGTCTTTTGACATTGCTACACAATGGCTACTTGATAGTTCAATATTTACATGTGTGCATGTACTTGTTTTGTTTAATTTTATCATTCTTCTCCACATGTATATTCGTGTAAAATGTACATTATGCGCTCTTATGAATTCAAGAACGTTAGAAATAAAAAGTAAAATTCAAATAAAGCAAAAAGAAAACAAACCAAAAAAAAAAATGGAAAGAAAAATCAAGAGAATAGCAGACATAAGAAATAGAGCATGGTGAACGCTTGTCGTGTCGCATGTCATCATCACCGGACTACTAGCAGCCTCTCACTGTCGCATTGTTGGCCTTTAACTATAGCTACTAATATCAAGGCTAGGCCCATAGCAAGGGGCTACGCTTGTCTACCTCAAATACTGAGAATCTCTCAGTTTTGATACTAGGGCAAAATCTGGAAACAGGTATTGGTATCACGATTTGGTATTGGTATCACAAACAAGTATTGGTATCACTTAGCGCTGGTCCAACACACCATGATCTCTCGAGGCTGGACGAAAAGCTTAGTAGAGGACTGGTATCACTCAGTATCCTTGTCATTGTCGCCCTTGCAGCGAAGCTCACTATTGTACGCGGGAGTATGCAATTCTTCGTTGCGATGCCTATACGGAGAGTTCCCTTCTACTATCTTGTTGGTTGTTTTGTTAGGATAACAAAAATACACATGTGACAAAAGCTTGTGGACGACGGTGGCTAACCCACTCTCAATCCACGTCCCCTCTACTCCCTTATAATCAACAAGAATTTCGTGCGCAAGATGCCACAAGAGGTGCAGCCAGTCTTGTACATCTTGATGTATTACATTTTCCTATCCCATCTCGTCTTTTATAGTTCTTAACTGCTATTACCCAGTTATTTTTGTATTTATACATGTAGTTACATTCTTTTGAGGATCTCTTATTTACGTAGTCTTTCTGCCTTAAATTATAATTCCCACTTCCAAAAGTTTGAGTCCAAAATATACAGATAATTATTTAGATGAAAAAATGCAATGCAAAAATAAAAACTGCATGTTGCTGTTAGCTCCCCAAACTAGGCCGGCGGGTTGCAGTATGTCTTGCAGACAACAAATGGTATATAGAGAGAATGGGATGTGGTGTAAGCAATACCACTAACAATAGGCACAAGCCTCGCATGGGCGCAAGCATGACATGATGAGCATCACGGTGAAAAGCCAGGAGCGGCTAGAGATACCATAGACTTATACCAACGCGGTGAAGACAGAATCGATCCTAACCTCGATACTGCGACCTCAGAGAATTGCATCGTTCAAGGTTGTCAAAGGAGGGGATTGCCCTCGGCAGTAGTATTGAACCACAGAGAAAGTGCTGGATAGTTATCTTCGACATCTTTGTTTTTCATAAATACGAAAGATACACTGACAAAGCAATCTATTATTTTATAGTAGTAACAAGTGTCTAAATTCTACAGAATTCTCCATGCTGGGAGAAGAAAAACATTTTTCATTTTTCTTTATTGTAGCAACTTTGTGTGTCAGCTATCAAACCCATATTTCTGTTTTCCTTTGAATTGCCTTAATGAAAGGAATACAAATGAAATTTTGTTCCTGTCCCCTGTACATTTCTAGTGCACCCAAATAAGCGATGCAGATCCGACCTCTTGTGAAAGACCACATGCCTTTGTCATCAAGACTGTCAACATGGACGGTATCTTTGACCATACATTAGCAGCAGACACAAAAGAAGACCTGAACAAATGGTGGGATGGTTTCCAACAGCATCTGCTCGATCAAGGTAATATTTGTAAATATTCAACATTGAGGAAAAAAAAAATGCTGTAGAATCCCAACTAAATTTCAAGGGACTGTAAAACTGGTTTTATTTTTTACAGATTTTTGTAGGTGCTTTGTGGGTCATCACATTTGCCACCTAAGCAAACTTTTTGATCAGTCTTGATAAGATATGATAAAATAAAATTTATTGATCCCAACCGAGGAAAATCATATGTACCCCATTGTCATCAGAATAAAACAAAAAATGTACGGACAAGCATACATTAAAATGTTACCATTTTAACTGTTCAATGTAAGTATATATATAAAAATAAAATGAGAATTTTTTTGGTTAATAATCTAAGAATTTTTGTAAGTTGCAAAGTTCAAATCAGTAGCTTTTGCCTCAAGTTATTGAAGCATTTAGGAAAAGGAAATTAGTCTAAATGAGTGGAAGATTTATCTTGTTAAAATAATAAAAATGCACAAGTTGAGTAGAAATAAACTAAATTCAATGATACTTGCTACAAATTTTGGATAGGCATTTCTTTCTTTATTTAACTTGTTGTCTATCACATTCAACTCATTTTGAATCCCTTCTTTTATCAGCCCTGTGGAAACATGCATGTGATGGCATGATGGACTTGAGGATACCTTCATCTAGGCGTAAAACATTTGTTCGCAAGAGCTCTATATATGATGAAACTCCTTACATAGGTCAGTTGTTTTTTTTTTTGCTTTTGCTTTTACCCCAAAAAGTGGGATGATGTAAAGTAGAACTAAAGTAAAGAGAATTTTTTATAGCGCCTAATCCACTAATAACTCTTAAGTGCTTTACATGGGTAGTCCAATATAGGCCATTACTAACCAAACCACCTTCTGAACTCACAGGCCAGGAGCAAATAAAGCGCATTGCTCTAGCACACTGACAAGATATTTCACTGCATATAGTCAGATACTCCTGAGTAGGCTTTCTCAAGAACTAAGCGTGGAGCTGTTGAAAGCAGGATGCAAACCCCAGACCTCTCAGTCCGTAAGCCGAGCATCTACCACTACAGCACAACAATATATGTGGATAATTTTAGATATAAGAATTATATTGACCTTAAAATTTTTAACACATATGTGAAGCAGCATGGCTCAGTGGTTAGCTTGTCGGAGGTTGTGGGTTCAATTCCCAACTAGACACATGTTGTAACTGCCTTAGGAAAGCAATTTATCCACACTTTCCTCAGTCCACCCACCTGTAAAATGGGTACTGGCTATAGGCAGTGCTTGAAATTTGTAGAATGTTAGTATTTTAGTGCCTATTAGGCAGCCGTGCTGTAATGCTGTGAAATATGAGTTGAATTTGCCTTGTGTGCCAAATTACCTACTCTTAGTCAAAATTATTTAGACAGTTTTATACCAAATTTTAATTTGCAGATAATTTGTGTTACATACTTTTGGTGATTCTTAATCTTAAAAACAAAAAAGACTGTTCTCCATAAATTTGATGCAATCAAGTCAGAAGTAAAAAACTTGAACTTGGTGAGTTACACATAATTTTTAAAACATAGACTAGGACTGGTCACTTAGTGTGTCTAATTTTTAACAATGCTCATATTTTTATGTGAATGTCTTTGTTCTTCCTCTCTCTCTCTCTCAGAACCTGACACTAGCAGTGAGGGCAGTGTTGTGTCCGACCTGGGCAGTGACCAGCTCAGTCAGATGCTTCACACCCTGATGGGGGAAAACAACCAGCTCAAGGGAGGCAGCGGCGGTGGGGCAGCCTCTCATTCATAGTAGTAGACCTCACCAGACCCATACAGCAAATAAATCTGTTGGTTTTCCCCATCCACTAGTGCATTTGTTGCGTCCAGTTCATTGCTGTGATGCAAGTTTTTCAATTTCCTGCACTCATCTTTTGCTCAAAGTGAAAGTGAAATGTCGGAAATTTAGCCAACTTCAAGACTTAAAACTTAGAGAAAAATTTTTTCAAAGGTTAGATTCCTGCTTTTGTGGCTATGAATTTTCAATCGTGGATTCAGACACCGTTTTTTGTACGGTATTTTGAAAAATCAAACAGCTTTGTAGCAAGAGCATTCTGAAATAGTTATCTTCTCAGTAGGTGTCTCAAATATTCTATACTAGCAGCTGTCGAATATCCAAGTCAGGCAGAATAGTTTACAGCTGTGTTGAAAATTTTCCTGCGTTTTAAGGTTTTAGCTGCTTGCATCCCTGTTATAGGATACTGTGGTTCACTGCCAATTTGTTAAAAATTTCTCCTTTCTTTCTAATTCAATGCCAGTTGTGCATCTTATTGCAAAGGCAAAATTTTGAATTAGCAGCTATTGGTGGAAATTGTGAAAGAAAACATCAGGAGCAACTTAGCTACTTCATGTATTTACAGTATAATATATAGTTATGGAAATCCACACATTCTAACAAATCCTCCCATTTCTATACTGCTGTGGACAAACCAAGTGCAGTATCTCTCATATGGTTTAGTCTGCAGATATTGCATTTGGTTTGTCCCAGGCAGTATGAAAGACACAAGTTAAAAAAATTTGGCCAATAGAAATAACTTTTTTCTGGTCTTAACTGATTATACCACATTTTTTTGGGTTTGGTCAGAGTTAACTTCTTCATCAGTTTCACAGAGCTGAGAACAGTGGCTCTATGGCATATATCTTTATAACAAAAGCCACTGAGTGGCTGAATGAACAGAAAAGGTTAATTTTAGCAATAGAATTAAAATTGAGATTAATATTTAAAATTCAAATTTAATTGCGAAACAAGAAAAAATTACCTTTCAATCTAAGCTTGAATTATGTCATGTATGTATCAAGTACATATTTGTTATTGGAATATAGTGAGTTGTGTCAACAGCGCTGTGTCTATTTGCAATTTTGTTTTATATTTTGAGCCTGGCCTTGCCATGTTCTACTCTAGGGACAATGTTACGCACTACAATCAGTCCAAATGAAGCTGTCATCCCAATGTTAAAGCTCATAGAGTTTTGTCCCTGTACAAACTGTAATTGTTTTAACTTAGAAACAGCAAAAGTTAAAAAAAAAATGTTATAAATGATATTCTTAGTTTTTCATATTTGTTATTAAAAGTAAGGAAAGGAAGGAAAAAGAAACTCTGAGCAGGTGTTTTGACTTATTTGTAACTGTAAGGTGTGGACTTATCTGATGTGGCAATTTTTTTCATTCTAAGCCATTTGTATTGGAGCTCTTAAATGTCAGATCACTGGGAAAAAAACGTCTTATTGATATATAAAAATTACAGAAGATGCTTTCTGTTGTTTATATGAAAGGGTAATAAAATTAGTTTTAATTTCTTTTCTTTTTTTCTATTTCAAGCTTAAGTCTTATTTGAACTGATTGCCTGACAATAATAATTGCCTTGTATTCTTACACATTTGTTTGATTTTTGATTGTTAATTAAGTAAAAAGGATCTTTACAGGTGAAACTCCGTTTTTGTGTGAAACGAGGAACCTAATAGAAGCAGACTTTCATCTCAGTAATAATGTACTCATGCTCTACAAATATAGTTTAAGATTTTCATGTTCTCAATGTTTACATAGGAAGGCCGTGATGATTACAATCAAGTACGAACAGAATATGAAAAACAATAAAACTTATATGTAATGGTTAGCTTGTTAAAATCACTTAAAAATAGCTGATTGATTTGGACGGAACTTGAAGATTGTGCATGTGCCGTAAGTTTACAAGTATTTATTGCAGTTTATGCCGTTAACAAGGATTTGTAATAATGCCTTTATTTTAATTAAACTAATTACATTTTAGAAGATAATTATTCTAGTGATAAAGTGCCGGCTGGGATATTATATTAGCTTGTATTGGTTTCTCTTTGTCATGGAAAGGTTCAGTTTTACCCTTTATGACAGCAAATGAATCAAGATATGCGAATGGGAGGTAAAAACCAAAAATCTTAACAATACAAATTCATGATGGATATGATTAGTGGGTCATTATTATACATGATTTGTATCTGTATAACAATAATGAAATGTATTGGATATGAATCACATTTTTTGTTAAATGATAGAGATTTCATATGAGTTTAATGATCTATGTAGACAGTGAACTCACAGCCTTGTAATACAGCTGGTGCTCATTGGATTGAAAGATTTTGTCCAAAATTGAGTTTCATAAAAATTCATATTTCTTTATAGTATACTTCTTTGGGAATGAAATAAGGGGCAAAGCAAGAGTAGTGGCCCTTTTTAGGAAGTTAATATTAAAAAATGCTGTAGTGTTTATTGTAATCTATATGATGTACTCGGGACTATCAAAGTGCAGTAACTCCCATACAGTATTCACGTCAGGTACTGCACTTTGATTGTCTCTGGCAGAGATGAAGATAAAAGGGTCTAATTACAAGAATTTAACACCCAACACTAAAAGAGCAATAAAGCTAACAGTAACAAGAAAGTCTACCATACTATCAATACAAATCGGTTTTGAAAATTTTGAAAGATTGTATTTTAAAAGGCAGCAAGTGTCCCATTTTTTTTCACATACTGATATAGATGCAAGCAAATGAACAAGTATGTGCTAGCATTAATGATTAAATAAAATCTTATTTGAATTGACACCAGAAAAATGCCCCTACTCTTGTTAACATCTTGATCCCTGAGGAGGCAAAGATATTTATGAAATGAATACTATCAAATGGTTTTAGCTCCTTTTTTACCAGTTGGTTATATTGAATACTCGCAGTTTGTGCATCTGCCTGGTCCATTGTAAATTTTTTTATTACGCAAAACCAATATTAAGTTTTGCATTTTTGGATAGGTAAATAAATTTGATTTGCGCTTGACTGCGAATCATCAGTATTTATGTATGTACTCATAAAATTAATGTTTTAATGTTGGGAGGGAAATATGAATTTCCAAAGATGCAATACTAAGTTAACATGCCCTTCTCTTTTCTGATAGCAATTTTACTTTCTCGCAGTCAAATGTTTTATGCTGTAACAATGCATGCATTTCCATATGACAATTTTGTGTTGACTTTGCTCACAGAAAAAACTATCATTCCTGTCTTTTTTGTCTGTCAAACATTATTTTTAATCTTAAGTTAGAGGCTGACGCGAGCTGAAATGTTAAATTTTTTTATTTGGAGAAATGAGGATCACTCAGCTTTTGTTTTACAAGATCATATGTAGGTAAAAATATTAACTCATTTTGTTATGCTTGCCTTAAAAATGTTAATTTTTACATAGCCCAATGTTGCAATGAAAAACAGATTTTGAAAGAGATGATAGCTTGTTTTTTTTTCTTTAGCTTTAAATAGTTACATCCCTGTGAATCCAAGGGAACAGATAAAGAATTAAAATTATTTTACAACCAAATCTTAACCTTAAGATAAATGAAGAGTATTTCCATAGGTTTGTTTGATTCGTAATGACTGCAAAATAAAAGTACAACATGACTACTGCCTTTTCCTTTTTTTTCATCAATTTTTTTAAAATCCTCGTTTATGTGTTGTGCTGAATTTATAGTCTGGATTGTGGGTGAAGTTAATAAGTTCTTGGTTTTATTTTGAAAATAAAAGTAGTTTCAAATAATGATTGGCATATTTCACTTAACTCAATTCCCCCTAGGCCCAGGAGCCCAGTTCAAGCCCTGTCCCTAAGAGGAGGGAGGTAAATCGTCCATATCGGATGCAGCTAGATCTAGAATCTAGATCTAGAAATGTGTCTAAAATCATACTGAAAAACGGTCAACTTAAATGGACTCACTTCGGCTTATTTGTGGACCAAAAGTGAAATGAAACTAACCTAAATAACGCTTCAAAGGAAAAAGAGAATTAAACATCAGCCATATCGGACGCAGGCAGATCTAGACCTAGAAACCCATGAGAGGTCAGTTATAACTGAGGTTCTAGTAATGAAATAACTTGTGGGGAGCAGGTTCACAGGTGTGACCGCCAAGGCCTCGCTCAGAAACCAAGTTATCGAGCGTTAACAGCCGTTTGACAAGAAGGAAGTTTTTAGCTTTCAAAGTTTTATATTAATAGAGCTAAAAGATTTGCAAATATGGGATTCCCTTTTTTATCTATACATGAAATAACATTTTATGTGATTAGTGTGCAAAAAATATACCGTATTGACAGTCAATCAGCAAACAAGAAACATGAAACTAATGATGACTTATTGAATACAACAGGCTTTAAACTTCCTAAGAATGAAATATCACTTCACTGTAACACATAACATTAATTTTTATGTCGATCTTTCAGTTCTATTTTTGTTTGTTTTGACCTTTAAAACAGTTCATAGCATATTGCAGTTGTTTTTTTGCGCTAATTTTTATTTTGTTTAAAATGTTGACTCGGATTCCACTATTAATAAGGCCCACCAATGCTCGGTGAAAAATCAATCTCTTACAAAATTAATAATTCATCTATTAAAAAAAAATCTCTTTGAGCAGTAAGAGACACACTAAAAAACACTGTAAAGGTTCAGTATTGTTGAAGCCAGGGTCTTTCAGGCTTGACCATTAAACAATAGCCGCAGGAAAACTCTTTAAAGTATTGACATTTAAAATCTGAATCGGCACCAAACTTTAGATCTAGATTTCAATTATGAGCATTCTTGGAAACTCCTGCTAGGGTGCAGAAGTAAGCATTTGTTCATAATACTTTATCTGATCAAAATTTGGCACAATGGTACGTAAAAACTCAATATGTAAAATGCAGAAGTCTGGAACGCACAAAATAACAGGAGGTTATGAACAAGCTATTAAAATAAACACCACAAAAGGTCGAAGAATATGCATAATTAAATACACTGTAATAATTTTGCCCACTTCCCCAATTTGTCATAGAATCTAAATTAGATCTAGAAATTAATCTCATTAATCTAGGTTTAGATATGCTGATTGAAATTTTGATTTAGACTAGAGTCTAAATTAGGCCTAGATTCTAACTTTTTGCTTTAATCTCTGCATGCCATGTCTTCTTAATAAAGTGCAATTCTTATTTATGCAAACTTTTGGCAAACATAGTCTACACAAGAGCAAATCAACATAAACAAACTTATAAAACAATTTTATTTTTCTTGTTCATTTCATAAAATTTGTTTTCATTTTTTATACAACAACCAGAATTCTGAAACTATTAAAAGGAAAAGTGATGGTTATAAAATTTGTACACAAGTTTCAAAATGCCTAATTAACTTTTCTTTTGTTCTAGCAATTCTTGGAATGTTTCAATCATGAAACAGAAGGCAAGAACACTTTTTTTTTCATGAGCTAAGTTCATTGCTTTTGTAAATTATGGTGACTAAAATCAAAAGCTCTGAAAACAATACATAATACAAGGCTTATCTTTTGACAATGAAGAAGAAAAGGAGCACTCTTGTCTATATCCTTACACTTGTAGTGAACATTGACATTTAGTGAAAGCTTTCAGTGGCAGCTATAATTTATATATCTCAAAATTACTCCAAATACATATCAGATATCTCAATTTTGAGGACAGGCTTTCTTAAAGTATGGTACATTTATTGTTTTATTTTTCATCATATATAGATCAGCAGAAGTTAATACATCTTTTCACAAAGGGTTGATAATTTCAAGTAATATTAAAGAAAAATGCTCGGTGCAAGGTATCAAAGTCATGGAATGTAAAAATTACAGTGATCTAACTCACTTAGGCAAGTCGCAAGACAGGACATAATGTTCAGTCAAAGAAATATAGATACAGATGTATTATATTGAAACAAAAACAGTGCACACTATATAGCACCATAAAAGAAAACCTTTTTTCTTCTCTTTTTTTCATCATGTTTGTTCTGTAGCTTCATCATCAAACTTCAATGTGAGGAAAAATGTTCAGAAAAAAAAGCTAAAAATTTATGAATGCTCTAGGAAAGTGGAAAAACATTGAAGGAAAGACCTGCATTTCTAGTTTAAGTAAACAATTCTATGAATTTTATAAACGGAATATTGCTTCTTAATTTGATCATGATTTGTGCAATTGTATGTTTTATTCAGAAATATAGAGTACTTTTGTGCTACTGAGTATAGAACTTAAAAAACAGATTCGACAGATTTGAGAAAAAAATATTCAAATTAGCTTGTAGAACTAGAAGTAATCAAACTTTGAATTAAGCAATTATTTTTCAGTGGTTTAAAGAAGGAGAAAATTTGTAACCTGAGCACGATTTGAATCTACTTATTAAAATGATACAATCAAACTGGTTTTTCACCTGTTCAGAATTTAAATTAATTCAGGGAGGCACATGATTTTGGAGAAAAAACTGGATATGACCTGATAATACTGAATTTCGCTTAAAACATATGCCACATAATTATCATTTTATGTTACTCCTCAGTAGTAGGCATACTTGTGCTTATTCATGTATATACAACCAGAAAACTTCAATCAGGTTAAAAAAAAAACTAAAAACGCAAGAAAGGCGAGGATATAAGAACCCAGAGAAAGCCATAGAAAGTCCACACAAAAGAGAGGTAGAATGAAGATTAAAATATGAAGATTGACACAACTTGACTTCAGAAGCAACTATTGTTCAACTAAAAGCATAGACTTCCGCTCCATTTATATACGACTGTATTACGTAGACAGACCTACCTAGTTCAGATATTGAAAATCAGTAATGATGGACATAAAAATTGACAGCTTTGTGAGAAAACTAGTAGTCAACCTTAATTTACTTTTACTTGTTTTACAATTTTATATGAAACTTTGTGACCACCAAGTCATAAAGAACTGGCCATGTCTCAAACAGTATACCCCCAAACAGAAATGAGAATAAGAGAGAGAGAGGGAGAGAGACTG
>BMAT01006047.1:111184-122515 GCA_019649035.1 Elysia marginata | reverse complement strand
GAGAGAGAGAGAGAGAGAGAGAGAGAGAGAGAGAGAGAGTGTGAGTGTTTGTAGCACTAGAAAAGAAAGAAAGATGAATGGATTCCCAAAGATGTGTAGAAGAGCGAGGACAGGCATAGACTCATAGTTAAATATATAGCAGGAATGTGAAGAAAAGGGGTATTTGAGAAAGAGAGCAAGTAACACTAACAATCTCTAACCAGGGAAGAAAAGACGAGAAAGGGAGCAGGAACGCTGAGGAGGGGCCGTTTGAGAGAGAAAGGTGAGCTTCTGAAGGCCTATAATTCATAGATATCATTTGAATCTTAATTCTATCTCTCTTTTGTGGACTTGTAAAGCATATAGGTGTGTGAATAAACCAAAAAGACACAACTTTTTTAAAAAAGATGATAAACAAAATAATGAATTTAAAAATGCGTGCATAATTTTCATTGGTTGCGGCAATTGCCAATTCCAATCCTCACAGACCTAAATTATCAAACTTTTCACATTAGATTTAGACTATTCATTAGGAGCAAAAAATTAGCCTTTATACAAGGACTTAGAAATGGATTGATCACATAAGTCAGTCAACCAAAGTCACAGTGATGCAATTTGAATATTTTAATAATAGAAAGCACATGGAACACTGATCTTACAATGAAGTCCTGCTTTGTGAAACCCAAACCACATAGTTTACTAAATACACACCCATTTGGTCAAATTCGTTAGTAAAGTCAATTGTTCTTACTGGTCCTGTGCATTCTCGGTTTTACCCAATTTCTTAACCCAGTAACCTCTTGATTTAATATATAGAATCTTGATCTCATTTTAAAGAAGCTGGGAATGTATATTTTTAAACAGATGAAAGGACCAGAAAACTGAAAGATTTCCAGCAGATGAAAAATGGGCAACTGGAAAATTTAAAACAGATGAAAAAATATGAAAACTGGAAAATTTCAAAAAGATAAAAAATGGAAAACAGGAAAATTTCTAACAGATGAAATAACTGCAAGAGCCGGTAATTTGACATCCGTGTTATTTGGACTGGATTACATTGTGTCTCAACACACCAACTATTATGTCAACTGATACTACAATGAAGCAAAAAAGTGTAAATTCTTAAAAAGGGGAAAGGAAGAAAATATCAGAAATTCTTTACTGGTGAAGTATAAACATAATGCATCTGTTATCAGTCTGAGAATGGATTCATAATCATCAAAGTCCCCATTTTCCCAATCCGATTAAAATTACAAATACAATAAACTCTGAAAATACTGAACCCTTGATCCAATCACAGGTTCCTTTTAAATCTAATTTATGGAACCTATAAATTCAATTCTTTTTTTTGCACCTTTCTTTAAAGTCATGGCTCTGAAACAACCGGGAGATAGCAAAACATGACACAAATCATCATGAAATAAATATCACATTCATTCACCTGTTAATTCTTTTGCAGCCAAACAAATGATCATAATTACATGCTATTATGAAATCTTTTTTTTTTTTTTTTTAAATAAGCTTCTATCTTTCAAACTACACCAAGATCAGAAAACCAAATATATATAAATTTAATAAAGGAAAAAAAAATTTCAAGTTGGTAAAATTATCTTTCACAGAAATTAATGGGAAAAAAATGCAATAACAATTCAGTTATGTTCATAGAGGTCCTATAATTAAGAGCGAAAAGTTTTTTTTTTCATGCATGCCTATATTAATTACCCAAAAAACAAATACGGCCAATATCAATTGTAACCATTGTAAAAATAAAGCTAATTTGAATTTAGGACCCCTCTTCACTAATTCTCTTGCATCTATTTATTCATAGCAAGAGATTTGGTACGACTTAAGAAGGCAAGACAATTCTCTATTAAAAAATCTTTCATATTTAGAAATGTTTAAGGTGAAAAAAAGTTATCATATCTCCTTTTTCCTAAAAGAAAATAGTTGTTCATATTTACTTCTAAGCTCTATTCTAAGCTAGCAAAAACTAAGCCAAAAAATTAAATAAAAGAAGAAAACACACCAAACAAAAACAAAAGAATCCAATACCTAGACTGAAAGAAATACTCTCTGTTATGAGTAAGATACACTTAGTAAGAAAAAATTGTTTGTTCAGATTAAAAGAATCCAATAAACTTCAACCAATATCCTTGACAATAAGTTAAATTAAAATAATTTTTTCCAGCTATTCACAAATTGACAGTTTCAGAAATTAGAAATAATTCTTTAATTACAACAAAAACAACAATAACACCAACCTATTATACTTCTCAAGTTACTTTTGTCTACCAAAAAAAAAATAATTGGCATAACAACCCAGCTATTGCTGTCTGACATGAGGTAAGACAGTTGCCACACAAAAAAATGAAAACAATCTTTAATTCATAAATTACAAGTTTTGGAAATCAGAAACCATAATTAATACAAAATACAAATCATTTTTGTCAAGGACAGCTTGGTCTATAAAAAATTTGCAAAAGGAAAATAAAACAAAACCAACTTATGTACCTTGACATCATGTAAGACACTTTCCAAGAAAAAATAAAATCACGTCTTCATTTACATTTTGTTAAAAAAGAACAAGGAAAACGAGTATTTCTCAGTATTGGATTTATACATATATATATTTTGTATCTTTTACTCCGTTGATAAATTATTTTAAATGCGTCAAGGATTTTGAGCAAGTTCTGCATACAAAGTTATGCTGAGAAGAAAAAATAAAAAAAAACATGAAAGTGCAGTGTAGACTCACAGTGGGCATCACAACCCAGCGTAAATCGGTGCTGAACTTTCCTCTGTGCTTGTCAGAGGCTGGCGCTCGCTGATCTCAAGCTTCGGAGCATTCATTGCTGGGCGGCTGCGACTTGATCTCACAATCTTGAGAAGTATCAGGGTTGCCACTATAATTGCAACTGTTATGGAGATAAAAAAAAGGTGCCATGAGTGCTTAGCTATGCATTTAATTAACTAATTCAGGACATAATTTTCTACAGCAAGATAACCCTATCCATACGTCAGAGGTAAAAATGTTGCCTCAGTGGTCATTTTTTTTTTTTTTAATTGAAAATACTTGTTCCAGAAAAAAATCCTGCTGTAGGCAAGTGCATTAAAAATGGCATAAACACATGTTGTGCAATAAACAATAAATGGATGAAAAACCTGAGGTAACCTAAAATTTTTCATCCCTGTGTACATAACTATATACCAATGATAAGTTTATATGTTACATGTATAATGTTGACCTAGGCCCGCAGTGCTTCTCACTCATCAATGGACAGGCAAAGACAATGCCACACACAGTTTCACCCCCCCACACCTCCCTTCCACTTAAAATGCACACTGACAAGTGAACTAGACAAGCAAAGGCATGTTTGAACCTTTGAGTTTGAGCCAAGCCCAGAATGAGCCTAGGTTCTTATGTAGGCTTTGATCGCTGAGCATACTGAAAGGTTGCTTGCCTTTTCTAACTACAATTTCTCTAAAGCTTGCCTATTTCTCCACTATATAATAATAATATCTAAATTTATATAGCGCTTTTTACAATAATTTAAAGTCTCAAAGTGCTTGACAAAATAAAAGCTACACAGTTTCTGTCATACAAGTTTTCAAAAACATGGATAACGCAGACAATTGGAAATTGAAAAAAAAAATCAATAAAAAAAAAAACAAAGATAGATATATCACATACAAGAAAAAATGTAAATTTAGGGTTCCTAATAATTGTCTCATAATGGTTCAGTTTTTAAATAAGTATGTCTTCAGAACTGATTTAAATCTAGATAATGATTCGGACTGTTGGACTGATAAGGGTAGACGGTTCCAAACATCTGGGTCCAAGTTTGGGCCCGTCCCTGCCCTGTAAGACCCTTTCACGGGTAATAGACAGTGGGAAGAAAGGCAATTCCATCAAGTAAATAAGGGTCGCACCCCTCTTAAGCTAAAATCCCCCATAGAACTGGCCATGCTTCTATTTAGTCTAAAAGTAGTTCTCTTGCGACACAGAAAGTTGAAGCCATTGCTTGAAACAATTTAAGAAAAGATTTTAGGCATGAATTTATTTTTTATCTTGCTGGGTTTTCCTCAGTGATCAGGTGTCGCACATATGCCTAGACTCTAAGGTTGTGGCTAGGCCTCACGTCCAAGATGCCAAGGCCTGTACTGTGATGAATTTTATTTTACTTTGTAAATTACTGATGTTCTTACTCAAAGTCTTGATGGCGCTAGTTACTTCTACATTTCAAACCAGCATATCTTGAATAAGCAAATTTTAACGATAAAGGCATTGAAATCAAATTGAAAGAACTTGTCCCCCATTAAAACTGGAAAAATCAAAGAGGGAGAGAGAGAGTGATAATACTTTTTTCCCCATAAATTTAGCAAAACAATACGTATGAGTTAGGTAAACAGCACTATAATATGTGGGAGTGAAGAGATTTTTATAAATAGGGCAAAAAGAAAGAGAGGGGGAGAAGAGAAGGCACAAGAAACAGAAAGCAAGAGAAGAGTGAGATAATAGACAAGTAATTTGATTTTTTTTTCTAATTTCAGAAAATGATATATATATATTAGCAACTAACAGCACTAGAACAAAAAAAATGAATCCGAATCTGAAGTCAAAACTTTGAAAAAATGTAACTTTGAACCCTTCCCCCCAAAAAAAACCCCCCGCGGGAGTCAAGCCTACAAATCCGGACAAAATGCAGCAAGTGGCATCATTTTCCATCATGATCGGTTCATATTCCAGAAGGTGCTGCAATTATCATTGGACTATGGTTTTTCAAATTGTACCACAGTTGCCCATTTTTTCTTAATGCTGGACTGGATATGGATTGAACTCAGTTTTACCATGGCCTAAACCGGAAGATCCAAACGCACCAAAGGTTACCATTGAATCTGGAAGTTCATCAACACTTAGCCATAGACAACAATCACAAAGAGCAAATGACAAGGTTTAAAGGTATGCTTTATAAGTTTTAGAAATTAGAAAAATTGGGGAGGCAGCTACTGCGCAATCAGTAATAATTGAAAGCTTTAAGGTATGAAACTAGCAATTAGGCCTACTTCGATCCAAAGCTTATTGCGTAGCTTAAATCTTTGAATCATTGTGGCTGCGTTCACTATTTATTCTCTCTTTTAAGTAACCTGCATTATATACTACTGAAACTCACCAACAGACAGGCTAGCGACTAGAGCTATAAATTCAACAGTTGGTACACAACCATCATTTTGGTCAACTTTAAAAAACGGAGAAGAGCACCATTCCATGGCAGTAGAGCCTGGAGGGCAATAGCTGCCAACTGTACAAGGAATAGGGAGTCGATCTGTTTGCTGCAAAATAGACAAAAATAAAAAACACAAAGCATTATATTACTTGCTGTAAAGTATTTTGACTACCCTTATGAACATGTTTACACATCAAACCTAGGCTGTCATCTGCACTTAAGTGTCAAGTTACAGAGGCAATACTCAAATGGGTTTGGCTTTTTTTCTTCTTATTGCAATTAGGATTCAGTTCTCAATAAAAAGAAACAAATCACACTTTTTTAATATTGAACCAGTATTGTGCTAAAAGTAAGTAAACCTTCTATGAGCGCTAAAAATAAGTAAAACTTCTATGAGCATAGCATTTCTTGGCCACTCTGCTCATTTTTAGAATGACTAAAAAAATTGGTTATAGTCTTCCACAGCAGAGAGCTGTCCCAAGACATATTTCCTTTAGCAGGCCAATACACACCATAATGAATTTAACTCATATTTCAGAGCATCAAAGTATGGCTGCCTGGTTGGCGCTCAAATACTAAAATTTCACAAATTTCAAGCACTGTCTTTAGCCAGGTGACTATTTTACAAGTGGGTAGACTGAGGAAAGTGTGGATAAATTGCTTTCATAAGGCAATAACAACACAAGTCGTGGTAGAAAGGCAATTTATCGACACATTAAAAACTCAGTTGGAATAAAAGAAAAAAATAAACTGTAGAACTATCTGACTGATTACTACAGACACCAAATCAACTTAACTAATTTAGGAAGCAGCCTTAGCAAAATTTAAAAATGAATACAAATGTTCAGGCTCACAGTTTAAGCTTAAGTTACAACTGTACCGGACAAAAATAATTTCTTGGACATTGTTCACACTTTCTCTGTCCAAAAGCAGTATTATACCAGCCTGGCTTGCATTTCCGACACAAAGTCCTCCCCTTATTTTCTTTGTATGTTCCTGTAGAAAAAAAGGGTAAATTAAAACAAATGCAGGAGAAATAGATTTCATTTGTAAAAGCAGAAAGAAATAGATTGTGATGCTTTTAATTTGTTTTTTAAAACATATGCAAGATGAAAAAATGATGTTCAAGAATTCTATTTTTGGTTTGAAGAAAAAAGCATAATAAAGACAGCTTTTCTGACTAAAGCACATTGCAGCTAAGGCTTCTCTCAGGCTTTTCATCTAAAGTAAACCCATGTGGACTTATGGTAGTCATATGTTGACACTAGCTAACAAGTATTTGGAAGATTATACTAAAGGGCAGCTGAACCGTTTGTAGAGAATCAATAAGCATACACTTAACCTATGACTCCTAGGTTCAAAAGGAGGGGCAGTGACCACATGATGCTTAATACTAATGTTCCAACTGGTCAGACCAAGTGACAGTCAAAGCATACGGTCAATAGGAGGGAAGAATGGCTAGGGGACGTCTACAGTGAGGTAAGACTTACGGCATGAAAGGATGGGTAGCTAGCCCGAGAGGCAGCCCTACCACAACTGCTTTCAGAGGGCGGGCAATTGCTATGGGTGGTTTTACTATTATTTACATCCGAAATTGTTATGGTCCTTGAAGATAATAGGCTCAGGCATGGTCAAAGGGTGGGCAAAGTTGGTTTAAGTACTCTGACTAAAAGTGCAACTCTGTGAGAGAAAAGTTAAAAATTTGAACCTGTAGCACCATTTTAACAGTAGGCCTGCTAGGAAACTCCTTTCCATAAGACAGGTCTACCGGTGGGTGAAACTTGGCATCATTCTAAAGACTATAACTCACTCAATCGGAAAATGTTTCACAAACCTCATTTGGTTTTGATCAAAGGAAGAAACATCTAATTTGTTCGTATTTTTAATGCGCGAAGTTTTAGTTTGTAGAGTCTTTCAAAATAAAACGATATAGTCCAACATCAAACGTTTTTGAGGCAAAAAGATCAAAGCAAGGGCAAGTTTCAATGCAGAGGAGGCTAGGAATTTGATACAAGAAATTGATAAAGAATTAGATTTTGACGTAGATCATCTATGCAGTGATTTAGAACAGGTTTTCAACACTAAAAACTCAAACAGCCAATCTGGATCTAGACCTACAGCAGAGTGATGTTTCAGAGCCTGGATCCAGCTCGAGACCCCTATATCTAGAGTCAACAAGGGAGTGGTGCACAATGGCTGGCAATGCACAAAATACTGAAGAGAAGAAAATTTGGATCTAGGCAAAGGTTAAAAAATAACTTTGAACCTGTGGATACACTTTATAATAATGAAGTTTGAGGCCTCAAACTATGGAATTTCAGATTTTTTTTTCTCCAATGATGAGTTTTAGGTGAAGCTGACAACTAAGACCATTACAAGGGCACAGCGTCTGAAATAATGTTCAAAGCTAAATTGCTAGCTTGAAGCTTAAGACAGAATAAATTTATCAGTAACGAGAGGTTCTACCCACCAACTTCAGTTTAAAACCAATTAACCCACAGGAGACCAGGGGCAGAGGGGCGTACGGCCCTGTGTAAGGGGTGCTGGTAAACATTGAATTTGAAGGGATCTGTGCTCATGTTTAAATGGACACAAAGCTTGAATAATCTTGCCATGAAGTAATCAAAATCACCATTGAAGTTGCTTGGCTCTTCTCACATGTAAGATGTCTGGCCCCTTTTTTTTCTCGCATTTATATCAACAAATTCTCTTGGCTTCAAAAAATCTTTATTGCTAATATCGTTACTGATTCCCTGAGGAATGAGGACTTAAAGCATTTTTTGGCACAGAAAATGTAACTCCCAGGAAAAATACCAAGATAATCTTGGACAACATTCATTTCAAGTGAATCATCTAGAACCCACCCACATAGTTAATAGAAAGTTAATTACAACGGCTAAATTCATTTATAACAATTCCATTCTTTAAATCAAAATCCAATTTATATGAATCAGTAAAGTGTTTTGTCCTGGGTTTTAAACAAAAGACAGTAAGGAGCTGACGTATTTTTAAGGACAGCACCATTGTTTTACAATGACATGCAATTTTGAATGTGTATAAAAACTTGTATAAATTTCTTGGACAAAGCAAACAAAAAAATACTATAAGCATAAGCGTATACTGCACCAGGGATACACTCTGTGCAGTTCTTAGCACCAAATTTCCTTGCTTCTTGACCCTCAGGGCAGCCTAGGCACACCACACAGCCCACCTCACTAATGGGAATTTACAGAAAAGGAGAAAAACAATGATTGTAGCTGAGTCTGTATAATTAGAACGTGGACACTTGGAATATGTCATCCGTCCAGGATGAATGAGTCAGAAGTTGGAAATTCTGTTTTTGAGAAAACCCCATTTAAAGGTTAGTTTTTTTTTCTCTCTTTTGAAATCAATATAATTTTTCTTTAAAATTTTTCCATAAAATACTGATAATTTTGTGGAACTTGTTAAACTTGGAAGCCTGCAAAACTGTCTCACCCAAAATAGCAAAGCATTTGGCAACTGAAAATTGAGACATCCGACTCATTCAACCTGGGTGTAAGACATGATTATGTACTTGCTTAACTTGTACAATCTGAGAATTCGATTTCCGTATGACTCAAAGTTACATTTCATTCCCATGAGACTTGAAATATCAAAACTGGACTGTAAATATTCAGATAAATGAGTGCAGCAACAGTCCTTCCCACCAAACTAGTCTTGAAAACAAGCAAAAAATGTTATCTTGATACATTAATTAATAAATAAATGTTTCTTTGCAAGCACATTTTGATGACTTTATCAAAGGGGTTTTTAATGACTGGCTAATTTTTACACAATGTAACGCTTTATGCAATGCACCTTTAATTTCTTCTCTAATGATGTTTTACACTGCATCGTCTTGTCACATCTCATATATAACTAAGATGACAATTGACTTAAAACCCTTGTGTTATCATAGAGTAGAAATTAGATCATTAGCAGGTCATTAATAATGATTTAAAAAATCCAAGAAAACAAAGACAGCAGGGAGAACAGAGGCAAAAAAAGACAATGATGATAATGATGAATGACGATGAAGAGGATGATGTTCAAAGACAAGAAGCAATAAAGAGAAACACTTACTCGCAATATGATCCTTGGGGACATATATTACACTGGGCTTGTCCATAGTCACTCTGGTAGTACCCAATAGGACATCTACCACAGGAGGTGCTGTTTGGAGAGCTGGTGTTTGTGCCTGTTTTTAATGACATCATAGATCCAGAAATTTACCTTTATTTCAATTTTTCAGTCAAGTAAAAAACAATGAGCACTCACAGTATTAAACAAATAAACAAACAAACCGGTCAAAATGTTGATAAAAAAAATTGCTCTCATACATTAGCTATTTTACTCTCAGCTTGAAGTGAAAGTGGCAGGAATAAATAATTGTTTCCCACCACCCACCTCCCTCCCCTCTATCAACTAGTCTATGAGAGAGCACAGCCAATAACCAAATACAAAATGATGATATTTGCAACTGAAGTCATTAATAAATGGAACATCAGCTGAATGCACAAACAGAAACTTAATATCATTTTAAAAATGATTGAGATTTCCCCCCCTTTTCAAAATTCATCTCACCTGGCGTGCACTCCTCACACAATTCAAAACTGGCTTTACTTTTGAATGTTCCTGGGCGACAACCTGAGCAATTCCTAGCACCTTCAATTCTGAAAATAAAAAAGGAAAAGAAAATATACATATATTTCTTTTTTTTTTAATTCTGACCTGCCAAATACAATAATCTGAAGTCATAAACTCAAGATGATAAAACGTTTTTTCCTTTTTCTGAAAGGGCTTATAAGGAGCTCTTGCAATGTCAAAATTCCGCAAGCAGGCAAATTTGGTGGCAATGCCACATAATATATTCACACAAGCTTTTAGCTTTGACAATAGGTATTGCCTAAAATAGCTGTTTCATACAAAGATGACTGTGTTTTTGCAATTCAGTCTTGGTCATGAGGAGTGTATACAGCTTATCTTCAAAATCTAAGATATTCACTGAACTTGCAATGAGTTATGTGAAAAAGGCAAGAAAAGTTAATTTAAAATCATACAAAAAGCTATGTAGCCTGCCTTAGTTATTTAAAAAAATAAGGCAAATTAAACTTATTTAGCTCTAGATCTATATCCAAATACAGGCCTTTTCTAATTTGGTAACTTTCATTCATGTAAAATAACACAACACATCTATCTAGTATATTCTTTACTGTAGAAGATAAAAAAACGACATCGATTTACAGATTTCTTAATTATGTAGATCTTGTGCTAATATTAGCTCCACATTCTGTCATTCACTGAAATCATAACTCAGCAGCATAGTCTTTACCTCAATGAAGACAGAGGTCACCAGAGGCTGCAGCACTGCGAGTTGTACTACTTTAGGGTGGTTGTAGAAAATACTGCTTGGAAATCAATCGTAAATATAAAAGAATTTGGGAACTGCTTTCCCCCATCCATTTTTTTTTCCAAGACCACTTATGGTATGGAAAAGAAAAAAAACATTAGCATAATTAAATGGACACAAGTGTTTGGTTCATCAGTAATACTGTCATGTCCGAATTTTCATGAAAATAATGTACTTCATCTTCCGAATGAGATTTTACAATGGGATAAAGAGATTTCAATAAATATTTCCTAAACCTACCTAGCTTCAGTGCCAGCTGGACATTCTAGGCATGTTGTTTGACCAGTGCTTGGCTGATGAGATGCTGTGAAATGATAAGATGAACACTTAAAAGTTTACAGATTGTTTGAACTAAACAAAGCACTTAAATATTTGTCTTGCAATAGTAAGAAAAGATAGGCTAAGATAGAATTCATTTATACCTCAGGAAATTTGTTTTTACAATTGCATATCACATATAAATATTAAGCAATAAAATATTGGAATCATAATTAAAAAAGAAAAATACCTTGGTTCAATTAGGTTGCGCTATCTTTTCCATATTCAAATCCTTGATACTTTGACACAATTTTAAAGTTGCTTTAGAACTTTTAAGCTGTTACACAGAGAATATGATGAACAGATGACCTACCAACCCAACATGGATGGCACACATCCGTTCCGGTTGAATTAGTGTAGTATCCCTTCGGGCATGGC
>BMAT01006044.1:43292-54746 GCA_019649035.1 Elysia marginata | reverse complement strand
TTTTGTGCGCTACAAATGGTAGCGTTGGTTTTTTTTTGTATATCCGTTTCTTCATTACGTCGAGTCGTCACAAAATGGTCCAAACGACCGGAGGAAGCGGCGCAGTGGACATTGAAGGTAGGTCTAAAATCTGATGCTGACGCGGAGATGAGATGAGAGGAGATGAGAGTTCATGGCGATATGCCTAAACACACAACAACTCTTGTTAATGTCCCCCTGCGAGTATTGTGGCCAATCAGCTACATTCTATACCAATCTGTGTCAGTGGGACATCTTAGATCAACAACAAATTCTATCATAATTCCCACAATCGCATATCGATTATTCGATACATCTTCGATAACAAATTTACCTTTATCATTATTCCCCACAATAGCGTATCGACTATTATTCGATCTTCTTTGTTTAATGATTTCATTACTTTCCTTACTTTTTTTCTTTCTGGCGCTTGGTGGTGGTTTGGGAGAATTCTGCGCTGCGTACGGGCTTTGTTTATTTTATTTTCTGCTTTAATCATTTTCCAAATATCTAACAGCAATTATAGTAAAAAAGTCATACAGAATCATTTGACGTTACTATTAATTTTCCCTCTACGGTCATAACAAAAAGTTCCTTGGCAAAATAAGTAAAAATTTTCAAGTAAATAAACATGACGTGTGTTTTTTTTCGTTTTTTTTTTTGGTAATATCCTCCTAAGAGGTACGTTGTGCCGTAGTATTGCGAGTGTGTTGCTTCAATTTGTTTTGTTTCCATTTTTTTTTTTTTGGTTCTCATCTTGTTTTCCAAATAGTTCATGCTGGAAACTTCCTTTGCTAGAAGAAACGAAGTCTTAGCCAGTCTGTCTCAAATGGTGTTCTTTCTCATGTGCAGGCAAATAGTGTGGCCAAACTGTAATTTTAAAAAAGGCTCGAGGGTTTATGGATTTTGAAAAAAAATTTTGATAATTGAATTCTTTTAAAAAATTGAAATCTGTTTTTAAAAGTCGTTTTCTTCTAAATCTGATTTTGTGCAAAATTGGATGTACTTGACGTGTGACGTCAACGTGCGTAGAATTTTCCCAGATCAAATACCAAACGTATTACAACTTGCCATCTAGTTTGAATCGGTCAATTATTTTTAAATTGATTTTTATTTTAAATTATTGATTTTTTAATACTTTTGACGGACCCCGTAACTTTTTGGAACTCAGTTATAGTATCGTTTTATTCAAAACATAATACAAAAAAATTTTTTTTCAAATATTTTAAAAAACATTTCAATAAAAGAAACTCTAAATCGCTGTAAGTTAGCACCATAGCCCTCAAGTCTTTTTTCTCCCACGCTGATTCGCAGACTGTTCAAAGTTTTTCTCTCAGTTGAGCCACATGAAGCAGCACTATCGCTCTCACACAGGCGAGAAGCCTTATATGTGCTCTTACCCTGGTATGTATTGGAGTTTGTCCTCGTGTTCAGTTAGTACCTGTCTAATACTTGTTATCTCTTTTTTTCCCTTCCCTTTGCTCTCATTTTCTGTCAAATTAATGTATACAGGTAGATTTTGTTTTCTCTTGATTTATTCCAAATGTTGAGTTACATTGACAGTTTTCTAGAGAGGTATTTTACATTTTTATCACGGATCTCAGGTCATAAATAGTTCCAAGTGTATTTCAGTTATTTTTTTGTGTCTTTGGCCAAAAAATTGGGGGTATTATAATGATCTACCTTATTCCTTTGACAAGATCAACACATTTAAAACTTAAGCATTAATATTTTCCGGACACCTTTTCGCAAAAAGGACAACGATGAAATTTTGTTTCAGATTTATTTATTTTTTTATTTTTTAAACAGAGAGTTACTCAAAAAAGACAAAAAAGTTTCATGATTTTAAAGTGCTTTGTATCTGTATCAATATTATAAAGAAATAGGATTTATTTTATACTTTCACCTTGATCGCTTTTCCATCCGACAGTCATGTGACCTGAAAGACCAAATTTCAATAAGTTTCCAGCTTTTTTTTAAATGGTAGACTGAGAAGAAGCGTGCATGAAGTTTGTGGGGTTTTTTGTTTTCTTTTGTTTTGATGATTTTAAAAAGCTGCCAGTGTAAGAAGATCTATGTCAGTTGCAGTAATGCCCATTTTTTCCCTATTATTTATGAATTAAAAAAATAGATTGTAAGGCTCAAAGGGGACATACTACTCCCTGAATAGTTCGGATTTTGATTCGATTACGTAAACTAAAGGAATATCATTAAAAGTGTAATCTCTCCCAGAGGGGACAATATTTTTATTCTGAATTTCAAGGATGAAGCTACAAAAGTAGGCCCCACAGTTGTCGCGTCATAAAACCAAACCTTACTAAGTTCTGGCGCACTCTCAAACCCAATTTTTGTTGAGTCTTGTTTTGGTATCATTTATAGGTGTAACATTGCAACTAGACTTCCTGTTTTGTTTTACTGAGTGTAGATAACAAAAAGCTGTAGATGTAATGAAATGCTTTCTTGCATTTATTGTCTGCGAGGTGCAACATTGGGAATTACGGCGTCATATTAGTATCTTGATCTAGATGGAATCACTCGCATTCTAGATTTAAATGTCAAACCATGTTTATATCTAAGCTGTTGGGCTACAATTGTCCACTTTTAGGACCAGCTTGCTTATCTTCGTAGTTGGCGCAACAAAGGACCAGTTTGCTCTGCTCAGGATTATAACAGGACAGACAAATTGAAGTACCACCATGTAGTGGCTGCACCAAATAAAATCACGGCATCAAGATCACAAGCGTTTATCGGAACCGGAGAAAGCTGCTTCCCTGCTAGAAGATATGGATCTAGGTGATAACAAAACTATTCGAGGCTATCAATAAATCGTTAGCACTGGTGCGAGACCATTTTCCGTGCAGGCTCTTTACGGACAGTAGAGATCCAGACCCCTTCCCCCTACCCCCTTGACTAATCTCCAATTAAGGCCGACTTCACATCATTGGCAAAAAAGGCTTAAAGTCTTTTTACCTTACTGGCACTGAAAAAGGCAGCCGCCACAACAGTAAAACATTACAACCCTAAGAATCGCATGAAGATCTGTCTGAAATCCACACTATTTATTGAATTCAGCGCAGGTTTAAATGAAATCCTAGACGACGCATCCCTTTATGCAAGCGCTACAAAACCTTCTAGGGACCTCAGAGAATGTCTCTATACAACATTAATCACATTTTCGGTTCGTGGCAAGTTTTTCACGTGCCATTTGGTGTGAAAAGAAGGCAACACAAACGTTTCAACTTCTTGTGGATAGGGTACTTTAAAATTTGGATTGTGCATAGACGGTATTCTATTTGCCAGCACCCTCAGCCCAATCTTATATCAACGGTCTTAGTGCGGTTTTCCGGTGGCTACAACCTTATGATCTGGTAATAAAACTTGAAAAATGTATGGTCTGAGAGTCACCACCTGGTATAACGAGGACTGCAGGATTTGGCGTAATGCTTAACGCCAATATCTTCTCCAGTTCGTGCGATAAAAGACTTCCTTCAACCTAAGGATATCAAAGCGCTCAAACAGTATCTTGGTGTAACGAATATTAACAACTATTTCATCCCCAACCTAGATTCGAGCCCTGGCGCCCCCTCTACCAAGTCCTGAAAAAGTCCAACCAGCATCAAGCTCTGAGTTGATCCAACAAAATGAACCAATCATAGGGAACAGATAATCTAATCGACTGACGTGCCACGCATCTGGTGTGGCCATCAGAGCCTCCATCGAACCGTACGCAGAACGAATGATCTTTGGGAACCTTTCGTGTTTTTCAACCAACAACTGTGCAAGCCAGAGATATCATATACATGACTTTCGCAAAAGACCTCCTGGGTGTCCGTTCTTTTAATCTCGCCAATATCGCTGCATGTTAGAGAAACGACAGTTCACCATTTTCACGGATCGCAATCCGCTAGTTTAAAACGATGCCGAAAATATTGCCCACAAGTCAATCAAAGCATCTGTTTGGTGTCTATCTTACCGGCTCTGTGGCCTAGCGGTAACACACTCGCTCAAGATCGAGGGGTTTGTGGTTCGATCCCCGGCCCAGTCAAACCAAGGACTTTAAAATTGGTATTATCAGCTGATCCGCCTAGTGTTTGGCATTGTGGATTTAGTGCTGAGTCTGGTCGGCCCGGTGTCAGGATAATGTGACTGGGTGTGGTATATGCAAGTGCTCCTTACATTACAGTGTGGAAGCACGCTTTCAATTGTCCCAAACACCGTCTCTAATATAACCTTGGAGTTGAAAAGAGACGTTACAATTCAAACAACCTAGCCTAACCAGTTCAAACTTTCCATCACCACCTTAAGAATTTTACGTTGACTGGGACGTTAATATTCAAACAACCAACCAAGTACCACTGAGATTGCCCACATACGACTTCAACACAGCACACGCAACTGTTGTGACCTATAGAGCGAAGAGCATGCTTTCAGTTGTTTTACGAGATGTCTACTTTGTGCAAGGATGTTGGGTGGGATAGGGGGGTGTGGCGCACTCCCAAACCAAACTGTTGCGTCTTGTTTTGTTAATTTTTTTGTGTGTAATGTCACTAGCTGGAGTTCCCTCTTTTCTTTAGTTACTCTAAGAGAGGTTTTAAAACAAAATTGTTAATCTGATTTTCTAATCTGTTTTATTCATTTCCTGCATCATGCTGGCAAGTTAAACTTTATGAAAGATATAAAAACACACCCAGACAGTATCGCCTACAGGAACGACAATTATAGGGTTTTTAGATGTTTTTTTTTTATTTTCATTGAAATATTCGATTACATGGGGCGATCATGATATTTCTTGATTAAGTCCATGCTGAGGAAAGTTGGCATCGACTCCTACCATAAAAGCTATTTATAAGTCAGGGTTTGAAGGAAGCATTAATATTTCACAAGACAAAGAGAGAGGATGAGCGAAACATTTAGGAAGGATTTTTTAGAGATAAACCTATGAATCTTCAACATGCCAGTTTCCATCTACTTCTATTTTTTTTTTGCAATATCAAGATACACTAACTGTGTATTTCAAGCAACAACGGTTTTTTACTCAATAAGCTATGGGGTATATTGCAAGGAAGTTTTTAACAATCAGTGAAAAAAAAATCTGAATATAATAATATAGATAATAGGAACAATTTCTAAACCATCTAAAGACTATAGTTTGGCAAAAAGGCTGCCGTGGTTGAGTGTTCTTTAAACTAGAGATATTGGATCGTTGTGTCCGAGAAACGAAAACCAAAACAGATTGAATGAGGACTTCAACTTAAGAAGGGGTAAGGAAAGAAGGGGTAAGGAAAGAAGAACTAAGGGAGAAGGGGTAATGAAGGAGGGGTAAGGAAGAAGGACTAAGGAAGAAGGAGTAAGGAAGAAGGGATAAGGAAAGAAGGAGTAAGGAAAGAAGGGGTAAGGAAAGAAGGGGTAAGGAAAGAAGGGGTAAGGAAAGAAAGGGTAAGGAAGAAGGGGTAAGGAAGAAGGACTAAGGAAGAAGGGGTAAGGAAGAAGGACTAAGGAAGAAGGGGTAAGGAAAGAACTTCTATGGAAGGATAAAGGGTGTATTCTTTCTTTTTTACTTCTAATGTTCATCCACCCTTGGCCTTTTTCCCAGGATGCTCTCAGACTTTCTCTCAGTTGACAAATATGAAACAGCACTATCGCTCTCACACGGGCGAGAAACCTTACGTGTGTTCATACCCTGGTAGGTAATACCTCCTCCTCCAAAACAATAGATTTCTATATAGAAACTTTTAAGTTCGAATAAAACTGTCAATATTTTGCATCCTTCTGTCTTTGTCATTTCCTAACCTGTGATAAAAGAAGAAGAAGAAAAAACGAAATAGTTAAGAGACGCATGCGGATAGTAATCCCCGAGGCGTTTATTAACAAATAATGAAGACAGTTATGTAGTTGAAAGATTAGGAAATAAGCAAATGTGTTAAACTACTGTGATCAATATTTAGGCCTAACTCTATAATTATTAATCTTTCACTGTGCACTAAACCATGTCTCATTACATTGGCAGATACATTAAAAACTTTATTCTACAGTTTAAAACCATAATTTATGTTCTTTCAGACTGTTCAAACTCTGTTTCTTCTAGTCTATATTCCTTTAAAAATGTTAGGATGCATAGCTGAATTTCAATGAAAACTTTGTTAGAATTGATGAAGGTGCAAAAAAACAAAAAAAACAAAAACCAAATGACAACCCAGAACATAAGAGGACCGTAGTTTGTGTACATAGTCTATGGCGAGGCTGTAGATCTAGATCTAGTCTGAATGTGTCGCCAATTTTCACAGGCTGCTCACAAGCCTTTTCCCAGCTGAGCAGTATGAAGCAGCACTATCGTACTCACACTGGAGAGAAACCGTACGCCTGCCCCTTCCCTGGTAAGGTGAAATCTGCCCGTTTTCGCCCCCCCCCTTCCTCCCCCTTCCCTTGTCCTTTATCTTTCTTCATAGCCCCCAATATAGTCGATATTAGTTAGCACAGATTCAGTAGTTCGGTAGTCGCAAGCATTTAAAGATAGACTTAAACTATTTGTTCAATAAATACTTACCAGGACACATGGTTTTTATGCTACCGGTATTCATTTCATCAAGGGAAACAACAAATCCATTACTTCTATTGTCGTAAACTAATTTTACTCATTTGTAAACATAAAACAATACGTCAGATTAAAAATAATGATTCGCATCGTGTCGTTGTGAAGGGCACTTATAATTTTCTCCATCTTCGAGGTTAGATCTCAATGTTTGATCTTTCTATTTTAATTTTGTCAGCGTATGATGAAAGTCAAAAATGAAATTGTGTTGTCTGTTTGTGTCCGTGCGCACACGTTTCATTCGCTGTCTCCCAGTTTTAATGTTTTTACAGACTTTAAAGAAACAGAATAGCATCTAGCGTTAAGAGATTACTAGATACTAATGTAACGTTCAAATTTTATGGGTTTTTGAAAATAAGGAATTGACTTTTCTCTTTTTATACTTTTGAACTACTCTTTTTTTTAGTTCTAATGACATCAAGTCTGTTGCAATATCGCTAATTTGTCAACCAGTTATATCTAATTTACGATAATGCTTCTAGTCTTGTAAAGAATATGGCCCACCAGCCTTAATGAAAACATTATATACATGGCAATAATTTGGAAATAAAAAGTTCATGCCTCAGGAATTTTACCCTCTCCATTTTTCAAGTTTCACTGTGGCAATAATTGTAATGTATTCAGGTTAGACTTTCAGGTTTTAAATCAACTTTATAAAACATACAACCATCTTCTTTATAAAGAACTTAAAGGAAAAAAAAAGTTAATATTGATAAGAGCAGATACAACAATTAAAACTAAAACTACAAATTTTTTCGCCGCCTCTAAGTTTTGCCACCTGTCCCTGCTGATTTCACAGGCTGTACTCAAGCCTTCTCCCAGTTGACCAACATGAAACAGCACTATCGCTCTCACACAGGCGAGAAGCCTTACGTGTGTACATACCCTGGTACGTGCGATCGATGGCAATTCACCTCAATTTTAATACCTATAATGATCATAATTTCATTGTCTTGTTATTAGCTCCATGACAGAAATAAATAGAGATTGTCCAGTTTTTCAAAGTTTTTCCTTTAATTTCAAAGTTTTCAGTTAAGTGTGTTTCAGTTTTCGTGTAATCGATAAACCAAATAATTGCAGCAAAGCCCCCCCTCCCCCCACCCCAACTCCATATTATTCAGCATGCAGAAATATTTAAGGTAGATTTAAACTGTCACTTCGTAATACTATGGTACTGTCAATTAAGGCAGTGGGTAAAATTATTTATAACCTAGATAGCCACAATAACCATGATAAACACTTTACATTCACGCAATTCTAACCTAGTCTACATTCACATCAGCATGGTGTGGCTAAAACAATGCAAGCATATAGATAAATTTTAACTTAAAAAACCTCAAGCCAGGATGAACGGAAGCTTCAAGTTACTTAGATTGGATGTATTTTCTACTACACCTTGTCAGGTTGTGGCCAGGCTTTCTCCCAGCTCACCAACATGAAGCAGCACTATCGCTCTCACACAGGCGAGAAGCCTTACGTCTGTTCTTACCCCGGTAGGTTGACCCCCTGATCAAATCATTAACAACGTGCTCGCAAATAATATTTGTTATTTGTTTTTAGCGATACATTTTTTTACACTAAACAATACAAGGAGAAAAGACAAAATGAGAATTATCTTACTGATTGGTTGTAGATCATTTTTGCACCGAACAGTTGTAAAGATAGTTTTAATGGCGTAGCAACCGATGAATCGAAGATGAAGATTATAGCGTTTAAGGTAGGCCCTCTACAAAAAAAAAATATCTATCGAAAAACGATTCTGGCGCGAACAGACTAGATGATCTTTTCCTTCTTGCGACTTTTAAACAAAAAAAGTAACATTGTTATCATAAGCAAAAATTTAGAGGAAAACCCATATGACCCAACAATTTTTTTCGATATAGTACCAAAAGATTACGTTTTTCCATTCACGGAAAATGGACTGGCAGGGAATATTGACATTGAGGGTAAAATAACGTTGCTAAAATCACAAACATACAGATGTTGCGCGATGATCATCAGAAGTAAGACGTGCTTTATTGAAGTGAAGGATCAGTCTTTTTTAAATTGAGAATTAATCGGGATAAAGGTTAAATTTAGAAGCGATTCATGGCAATTCAATTCAATAGTTTTATTAGGCCAGAGGCTAATTCATCAAAGATAGCGTAATTGATAGAATATTAGTTTCATTGCAGTGGTTGTCTAACTCTGAATCTTCTGTCTTTCCAATAGTGTGATTTTCGTTTCAAATGTTTTATTTTCTGTTTTGTTGTGTAAATGTGTTTGAGTATAAAGAAAATACTTTAAGTCTTTTGTTTCGTTTGTTGTTTTTGCTCTTCCTTTTTTTAAAAGAATTTTTGTTTGTTTTGTTTTTGTATCCGCGTCGACTCTCTTAAGACGAACAAAATAGGACCAGTTTAATAGTTTGAACCTTTAATAGTCTCAACAAGTATCTCTAAGTGTTCTTGGTTAAAATCAACCACAAAACACGCAATATAATTTCTTGAAGAAAACAGAGACAGAATCTTCTACATTATTCGAGTTATCAAAAATAATTATTTAAAAGGCATGAGAATGTTGATGATGTGACCAGATTCCAGTCCGATTTGACACTTTATGCCCTCCATTCCATCCATTGTGGACACTTTCTCACAGGCTGTGGGCAAGCATTCTCTCAGTTGACCAACATGAAACAGCATTATCGGTCGCACACTGGCGAGAAACCTTACGTGTGTTCATACCCTGGTACGTTGTCCACCTCCCCCTCTCTTTACTTCAAGGAAAGTTAGGGCTTTAAGAGGCTCATGATTTAAACTATCAAGTTGTTAGTTTCAGAAAAGTTCACCCAAAATTATACAAGGGGTGATCAATGTTGAAGTTCTTCGAGTATGGTAAAAGAAGAGAGATAGCTGTTTGAAATTTCTCGCAACACCTTCTATTTTCTACATAATAGACTCTATCTTAAATAACACAATTCTGCTATACCTTCTTGATCTTGAATATGTTTTTGTAAAATTCCTAAGGTTCAGCTTCAATTCACCTGTCAGCTGAAGAGGCAAACTCCATCTTTAAAAATTATTGTATCTCACTTAGCCGCATCTTCAATGAAAGAGGCAAAAAAAAATAATCAAATTCAATACAATAGAACTCAGCTGAGCGGGACGAGGAAGAGTTTGATATCGTATGTTGTCTACTGCTGCCATAATGGAAACAAACGACCAGGTACATGGCGCCTTTTCCTTTTGACGGAAAACAATCTTTGCGTAGCTTTCCTTTTTTTTTTTTAACTGGAAATGCATCTCAAAGTTAGTTTCAAGAGCACCGTTTCGTAATCGCTGCTATTTTTTTTGCGACCTTCAAAGGCAATAATAGTATGACCACCTTTAGTGTGTGAAGACATCGTTTGCGATCTCTGAAGGTAAATAATAGTATGACTAACTTCAGTGTCTCAACACGGTCATTGTTACGACTCTCAGAGCAGCGTGAAAGCTTTATGGTTGTTTCGGAACCTTCAACAGTTTTTAACCGATTTTGCTCTGGCACTTCATATCAGGGTTTGTCGCTATTAGAATCAGATCTTAACAAATGTCACCAGTTTTTATAAAACAAAAATTTTAGATACTGTAAGACCAATGAGAATCACCAAAGTGAAGCCGAATTACTGCAACTTCGACATTTAAAAAAAAAATTCATTTTATGTTCTAACAAACGTGGAATCCTATCAGTCTGCAACGTGTTGCTCTAGGACTATCAAGATATAATCATCTGAAATGTTTAATTTTTCTTAGCAAGTTTTTATAGCAATATTGTTCTATTACATCAGTTTGTAATAAGTTGCATTATCTACGCAACATTCAGCGCAGTGATAACATCTTGATAGGAACCACGGGGAATTTCATTTCATGAATTAAAAGTGGACTGATCTGAACAGTCTCGGCTCAGTTCTCACCACAAACTCTAAGTATGATGGACTTAAAAGTTTCTGAGTACACCTTTCAGATATATCTCTTGGAAGAATTTAAAATTTTTTGATTTTAAACTTAAAAATAAATGAAAGCATCTTAATATTCGCTATTTCGGTGGTCAAAACTGATTTTTTTTAAAATGATTTTTTAAAGAGTGTATTAACTTTATGCGACATGGCTGAAAAAAACTAAGCAGTCGATTTCCTCAGTTACCTTAACAATGATAAAGAATGGAGTTTATCTCTCTACATGCTAAAGCAGAAGTCGCAAAACTTGGATTGCACCAAAAGAGGTAAATTGGGATCCAAAAAGTATCCTAGTAAAGATCTAAATAAACGAGAATAAAAAAATACATTTACAGCCTATCACTCCGTGAAACAATAAGAGAGATGAGTTTAAAGACGTCCATAAAAAGCCGCACACGTCCCTATTGCTCAGAGAACTTTCAACATTGATCAGCCCTCGTAACTGCTGCTTTGTAGCGCTGGAAAAAGTCTTTGGTGTCATCTTCGCTTACACTCTAGCATGCAAAATTATCATCATATCCCCCCTTTTTAAATCTTTTTGTTGCTTCATGACTATTGGCTGTTTCTGTTCTATAGACGACATCAAATTAAATAAAGAAAAAGAATGAAAGCAAAGTGAAAAGATGTTTTTTTCATAAATTATACATAATTATTCAGAAATAATTCAAGGCTTCACAAAAATGTCCAACTTCACAGGCTGTGGTCAGGCCTTTTCTCAAATGACAAACATGAAACAGCACTATCGCTCTCACACAGGCGAGAAACCTTTCCACTGCACTTTCCCTGGTAGGTTAAGCGATCTTCTTTTTTGGGGTAGAATCACCCGCCTTTAGTACCATTATCTGCTCATGTCTGTTTTTTTTTTTTTTTTTTTTTT
>BMAT01006044.1:26655-39850 GCA_019649035.1 Elysia marginata | reverse complement strand
TTTTTTACATTCTTTTTTCAAACACAATATTTAAATGGTTATGCATTAAAACATCCTTAAATAATAGGTTGACTATGGACCTTTAATACTATCAAAATGATCAAAAGCAGAAATTTGTGTTAAAAACAATAATGATCTGTTTAGTAGAGAAAAAGTCAACTTCTATTCTAGAAATGTTGCCATTGAGACTCGCAAGGACTTGATCTACACATTGTAATGTCAGGTTAGGTTGAAATCTATAACTGTGAGTCGTAAAGAAAATCATCTCATTTGAGGGAACATTCAACACTTATGAGCAATTTTCATACTGCAAGATGACTCTGAAACATTATTTCGTTGAATCTTTATTGTATTCCTAAATTATTTCCTTTTTTCAATTTCATTGCTTAGGGAAAAAATAAAGCAAAAGAAATTCGCATCACTTGTGAAATATTGTAAGATTTTCTCGAAAGGGACGTAGTTATTTAATTCTTGCGGTAAATCGAAAAAAAAGTCAAATGTATTATGTGGATTATAAATCTGGAACCAACGTTTGGCTGTTCCATAGTTATCTACATTTTCATATAAACATTTTATAGTGAAATGGTTTGATTGCAAAAGGAAATAAACAAATATTATTAGATCAGAAAATATGATTGATCGTAGAAATCAGTGCAGTTAGGTATTACTTTCTTCGCTTCTGTATTAAATATTGCTAAAACTCCTCTCTATCTCTTTTTGTCTCTCTTTCTTTCTCTGTCTCCCTCCTCTCTGTCTCTCTCTTTCTCTCTCTTATTTTTTCTCTCTCCCATCTGTCTCTCTTTCTCTCCCTTCCTGTCTTTATCTCTCTGTATGTCTCTATCTCTCTCACTCCCTGATTCATCCCCTGCTATTCAGTTTTCTGTCTTTACTTCCCTCGCTGTGTAGTATCTATTTCCTATCTGCTTCTTCTGTCATAGATTGCTGTGAGTATCTGTCTAAGAAATCATTAAAAAGACATAAAAAAAAGTAAAATACCTGGTAACACTTTGAATATTAACACTACACAACGGTACTGTCAGATACCAATATTTCAATTTTTATAACATGCAGTAATAATCTTCTTAACAATGGGCTTTGTGGTTTTACGGGAAATAGGCCTTTCCCTTTAGCAGCGAAAGATAGGGTGCATTTGATTAGAATCTAATCCTTCTAAAGAAAGAATTGTTTGGCTCTACTGAGGCTACGCACTTTGCAAAAATGTTGCATTTCGCTATCAAAACGGCTATCGATCCCTAATGTTAGAGTTTAACTCTTTTGTTCCAAGGATCAAAGTAGATCTACGTAAATTAGGGAAACATTGATGCATTAAACAAAACCGGCCGTGTGGGTAGTGGTAAAACACTCGCTCAGCGATCGGGAGGTGCGTGGTTCGATCCCCGGCCGAGTTAAACCAAGGAATTTAAAATTGGTATTAGCAGCTGATCCGCCTAGTGTTTAGCATTGTGGATTTATTGTTGACTCTGGTCGGCCTGGTGTCAGGTCGGCCTGGTGTCAGGATAATGAGAATAAGTGTGGTGTACGCAAGCGCTCCTTGCATCACAATGTGGTAGCAAGATTTCGATTGTCCCCAACGCCGTCTATGATATAACCTCGAAGTTGGCTAGGGCGTTAAAAGTTCAATCAAACAAGCAAAAGATTTTTACTCTAACTTCCGGGAGCGTCCGGCATTTGGTTAGCGAGATGCTATATTTACGTAATGTGCACAGCCTCGAAAGAGTTTTGGTCACTTAAGAAGCATTTTTATGGTCAATGTCTCAAAAAAGCTCTTATCAGTTTAACGGTTTCGGGAATTTAAGTAAGGTTGTATCCGTGGTGTTTTCAAGACTGTTTAGGTCGCTCTTTCTTGTTCACATTGTTTCTGAAAAAGTGATTACTTTGTATCTAAGCGTTTACGTTAGCGCAAATTCCAATCAAAAAAGGTTTTTTCGTTAAGTATGTTTTTTCCCTTTCTTTTTTTTTGTTCCTGAAGGTGCTGTTAGAAATTTCGCTTTTCATTTTATTAGTTGAACGAATGATACGCCTAGTCTTGACATAAAAAGTTACACTGTGTTGCTTTTACTTGCTGTCGATTTGACCCCATAGAAAGTAGTATGTTCATTCATAGGGTTAAATTTGATATCTAAAAATCTTTTTGTTGCTTTGGTTTTTGTCCTTGTAGTTTATCACCAGCAAAGAAGATCTAAGAAAGTCCCCTAAAAACTGGATCAGTTATTTTTTAAATTCCATTACACTAATGTCCATGTTTCTTTATGCATCAATACGATCCAAGAGTGTTTAAAAGATCGGTGTAATAACAGAAGTTGAGATAAAACTGAACTAGCTTCTATGTTAACATACAACACGGAAAAAAAATATTACTTTTAAAACTGTCAGCACCATAAACATTTCTCGAATGTGTCATTTTTTGTGTCGGTTTTGTGTGAAGAAAAAACCCAGCTTAATAATAATTTTATTTATAAAAAGACATTTTGAGACTTTGTTTCTGTTTGGTTATTTCAAATGAAAGTTCTGATAATTATCAAGAAAGAGAGACGCGGATAGATCGGTAGTGAGCAACAAATCATTCGGAGAAGGCAGCAATTTTTGTTGGCAGAAAATGATAAACTCTTTTTTTTCTTTTCGCTTTGTTTTGAATTATTAGAAACGGACTGAGAGTTGTTTTATTTCTTTCGTGTTTCACCATCTTTTTTTTCCTAATTGTCGCCTTGGTTGAAGGTTTTACCTTTCTTTTGTTAAATCAAAAACTCTATTCTTGGAATAGCTTTGTTTTGTCGCTCTTGTGCGTTGCAAAAGACATCAATTCTTTGTTTCATTTCCCATGAATTGAAAAACAAACAGAAATAATTGTGTATTTCGTCACTATCGGAACCAACAGTTTTGCCTTGATTGATTTCTGCAGACTGTGCACAAAAATTCGCTCAACTGAGCCACCTTCAGCAACACACTCGCTTACACACGGGGGAGCGTCCCTACAGATGTACACATCCGGGTAGGTGGCGTCCTAGGTCACGTGGTGGCGGGGTGGGGGGATGTGTTATTGTCATTACCGAGAGCACTAGACTAACAAGGCCCTGTCGCCCTAATGAAAAAAGGGGGAAAAACCCCCAACAAAACCGGTGTATGAGTGTTGTATTGATCTCACCTATTTGATTTCTTTTAAAGAACATTCAGGACAATGTAGAATTTAAAACGTATTTTCGACCAATAGACTGGCCCACTCAAGATCCAATGTTTAAACATAGGGGAGGCTGTGTGAAATGTACTCACATCCAATAATTTGGCCTTAATTGTAGCGTTCTCGGTAATGACCTCTCTAGCACGCCGCCATTCGAGGGTTTTGATAGGGATGCCGAAGCTTCAGATAAAAAAGTAATGGATTTAAAATATTCGCGCCGTATTTTATCAGTTTTTTATTGGCCTATCACAATACAAGACTGGGACAAAAAAGAAGAGATTGTATTTTTAAAAGAATCCACCACTGTTTTGTTTTTTTGCGAATAGAATCCAGATTAAATAAACCTAGAGCTAGATTTTGTTTTGCATTTGACCTATTCCTTCCTTATTTCATTTATCGCAAAATGCCTCTTATTTTTAACTAGATTTCTAGTTTTACGGTTAGGTTAGACAAAATAAAAAGTTATGTCGCCACACGCTTCTTTTTCTTTTCGCAGTTGCTTTTTTAACAAGGTGTTTTCTCACTTTCTTCTTTTTCACTTTTTTCCTCCCTTGTTGTTAAAAGAGCAACCGAGATATTTCTCTCTATTTTTTTTTCTTTTTGTGTATCGTACAAAGCTTGTCGAATTTTTTTTTTACTCTATCTCCTCTATTACTTTTATTTTAATTTTTAAATTTTTTCCTGCGAATTTTTTTTTATTTGCTTATCATTTTGTTTCCTTGGGTATCCACAGGGTATACGTTTTATTACATAAATTACTATTCCTTTAATTTTTTTGCTTTTAATGTCTTGCAGTTTGGGTCCCTCTACGTTTTTGGTTTTGGAATTTTCAAACCCTAATCAAACGCTTACATGTGGACGCTTGAAGGCAGCTTTTTTATTATTTTATCTTTATTCTCGCCTTATTGAAAATAGTATTACTCTCTGCGGCGTATTGGCTTCATGATAATATGTCCTGTGAATATTTCATCCTGGGTTTTGCCCCCATTGTTGGTAGCTTTGGATTATGTAATGAGGTAAAGATAAAAAAAAAACTAGCCTTTTTTTTCCTATCAAACAAAAAATAGTTTCAATCTTACTTGAAAATGTAGAGAACCAAAGGGTTACTAGTCCCAAGAGCTTTAGTATTTACAAAGTCGGCCGTTTGGCCATTCAAAACACAAGAGCCTGGATAATATTTTGTCCTAAAAATTGAAAGTTCTGTCATCCATATACTAAAAAACAAAGTAGTTTTCCCAGTCCAGTTTTGTATTATTATGCTACAACATGGTCGAAAAGTAGGAAAAAATTATCGTAAAGTCTCGCGCAGACCAAGCATTGTAAGACTCAGAATGAGATTGGTTTAGTAGTAATTTAATGACCCAACCATTAACAAAGCCAAAACATAATTCTAAAGCAATGGTGCCGTCCCCGCTGCGCCCTCTCCACTCGCTAAATCTTTGATTCAATAAATAAAAGAGTGTTCTGACAAAACTAATCATCAGGTTTCGTCAAACAATGAGTTATTTAGATTAACAATAAACTATTTATTCCTTCTTTCAACCAACCAACCGACTAACCAACAAAATGAACCAACCCAAATTTAGCTATGAGATAAATCACACTGTCTCCAAAAATTGTTAAAAATTTTAACTTATAAACCCAAAAACATTTTAATATTTTCTTTTTTTTTTGACGAAAAAATAACACGGGAAATCAAGAAAGTTGTCTTTCTTATATCTAAGAATTGGTATTTATTTCATTAGATGAATAAGCCAAAGTAAATCGGACAATCAATTTCGGCATCGCCGCCACTACTCTTGACAAAAAGTTAACACAGAGTTAAAAAAACAAACAACTAGTCCTCTTTAGATCTAAAACTGGGAAGAATTCTTTTACTAGCTAAGCTAAAATAAACCAGGTAAAAATAAATTTCGGCATCCCTGTCATCTCTCCTGGTGCTTCTACTAGACTAAGAGTGAATGCCTGTGTGTGCATGTGCGCATGCGTGTACGTGAGCAGGAATTGTTATTGCGATAGTCTGACTTTGTGGTGTGTTTAATAGGCCTGAACTTTAAACTGTGGATCTTGATAGCTAGCTCGTGAAAGTGGAATATAGAAAAAGCAGCGTGCAATGGTGTTTGACTTGTCTCTGTCTTTATTTTCGTTCACTGTTTTGTATTAAAAAATTAAAACTGTTATTAGTTTAATCCAGATACGTTGCAATAGTATCTATAATACTTCCTTCTGTTTTTGTTTTACATCATAGCATCTTAAACAACATATTACAGAAATCGTAGGCCAAAATAGTACACTTAAGTGTATCTCTCTTTATTCCTACTAAAGAAATTCTGTAAACCCAAAACATTAGACAGAAAGAAATGGCAAGAGTACTGAACCTTTCAAGACCAAAACACACAGCAACAACTGCAAAACGTACAGTTACTTAAAATAATACTAACATTACCAAATTCAACAACAGCAACAGAGCAGCTTAAAATATAGCTCACGTCAACAGCAAGAACTTTTCGAACATTGCGTAAAAAAAATAATAACAAACAAAAAAATAGCTAATTCATAAAACAAAATTATAATAAATTGTCAGACTAAAGCTATCATAATTTCTCAATATGTTTAGAAAGTATAACTGTCAAGGTTTAAGCAGTATAAAATGAAATTAAGTGTTTCTATTTTAGGAATCACTGTTAGTCTATTCTCCTTTTTGTCTGCTCACACCCCCCCCTTCAATGTCTTTCAGTATGTCTGTCTGTCTGTCTCTCTCTCCCTCTCTCACTCTCTCTCTATACATTCCCCTCTTTCTTCCCCTCTTCACACTCGCCATTTCTCCCTCTTTCACCCTGTTGTATGTTTCGTCCAGAGCTAATATTTCTTTCTTCTGTTTAAGGTAGACGCTTTTCTATTTTGTGTTTGTATTTTTTTTCGTTAGTTTAGAACTAAAATTTCATATCTTGTGTTTCACTCTCTTGCTAAGCTTTTCACTAAATTGAGTAACCTCAGTAAGTTTATATCGTTTTGATAGAACTAAATTGCCTAATTAATCATTAATTCCATTTAGCGTTTAAAAAAATATTTAAAATTCCTAGTTTCATACAATATTCTTTCATACTAAAACACCAACTCATTATGTGTTTTAACCCTTTTCTTTTTTGTTTTTGTTTTATTTCCTTGCCCACCCCGACTCTTCTCTCAACCCCATGGATCTTCACGATGTTACCACCACTGCTATCGATATGGATAAACCCGCCACTGCTATCGATATGGATGAACCCGCCACTGCTATCGATATGGATGAACTCGCCACTGCTACCGATATGGATGAACCCGCCACCGCTACCGATATGAATTGACCCCGTCTGGCATGCTACTCCAGGGTGCGGAAAAGCTTTTTCCCAGCTGTCTAATTTGCAGTCTCACTCACGCTCACACATGACAGACAAACCGTTCCGCTGCAACTCTTGCTACAAGTGCTACGCCGACGAGCAGTCTCTGCGCGAGCACATCCCCAAACACTCCGACACCAAGCATCTCAAGACACACATCTGTCACATCTGTGGCAAGTCCTACACGCAGGTGAGTACAATACTGCCCAAATAAATTATGTGGCAGATTTATACAAAACAATCAAGGTAGAAAGCTGCCAATGTATGTACTTCGATGAAATCGGAAAAGTGCTGGCGTGTATGTGGCAGTGATGAGAAAACCGCCGGTGTATCTGGCACGTATACACTAAGATGAAATGAGAAAGCTGCCAGATAGGGGAGGTATATACTGGGAGGTATATACGAAGATGAATTGAGAAAACCGCCGGCCTATCCGGCATGTATACAGTAAGATGGAATGAGAAAATTGCAGGTGTATCTGGCAGGCATACATTAAAACGGAATAAGAAAACTGCATGTGTATCTGGCAGGTATACAGTAAGATGGAATGAGAAAACTGCAGGTGTATCCTTGCAGGCATACACTAAAATGGAATGAGAAAGCTGCAGATGTATCTGGCACGTATATACTAAGATGGCATGAGAAAAAATGCGGGTGTAATTGGGAAGTGTGTACAAAGATGAAAATGTATCTGTATCTGGGAGTAATATACTACGATGAAATGAAAACTGCATCTGGGAGATATGTACTAAATTGAAGTAAGAAGTGTATCTGAGAGGTATATACAAAGATAAAACGTGAACTGTATGTGGGAGGTACATAGTACGATGGTATTAGAAAATGCTGGTGTGTACCCGACAGGTATATACTAACTCGAAGTGGAATATAAGGTAAAAAAGAGCTTCGGTAGTGAGTTCTTACATAGATGCTGGATATCATCGGAATGTCTAGGCTGCCAGCGGCTTTTTGACGAAATAGAGTACTTTTTTCCCTACTGTGTGCCCTTAGAGAATATCTCGTTATTGGATTGAATATGAACTTTATGACAGCCAGATTTCAAGACCCCAAATAATTAGTGTTTATTGATAAAATGGAAATAGAAGGAAAAGAAATGTAAAATAAGGCGGCATCAGCGCACAATAGGAAGGTCCTTTAGGTTGTATGAATTCACAAGTTTTTTCTTTTGGTTCTTTTAGGTATATGAAAGCATTGCAGATAATGCCCATGAGGCTTTGTCTGAAACTCAATCCTATACGAGCTTGGTAGGAAAATAGAAGATGATGATTCAGAACTGAAGTAATTTGGATGAAGTAGAACAGAGGGGAAATAGTTAAGTTGAAAATGACATATTCACAAACCAACAAATGAAGAGACTTATCTAGATTATAGTTGCGTGGATGGGGGGAAACAATTAAAACAGGTGAGGAAAGAGAGATTCAGGAAAAGAGTGTGTGAGAAAGTCAGAACAAAGCTAATATCCTGATGAACAAATCGAATTGAAGGTTTTTGGCCGAGTATTCGGTGACACAATATTCCCGGAATCCCCAACGAATGTTTGAAAACTTTTTGCCAACCAACATCCTAAAGTTTGAGAAGTAGGAAATGTAACTGTAGCGCTAATATTGTCCACTTATCTTGCTCCAGGAAACCTACCTGAACCGGCACATGGCCAAGCACGCTGCCGCGGACACCCTGCCAGGCAAGCACAGTCTGATGCCTGGTCTAGGCTCTCCGCCAGCCTCTGCATCCTCCAGAGCCATCAAACAGGAGCCCATGGACTTGGCGGACCCCAGGGACGCCTACCACCGCCTGCTGTCCGCCTCCTCGGACCCCCATCGTCTGCTGGGCGCCGGAGGCGGAAGTCACCCGATCGTGTCCCACCCCTCGAACCACCACTCGGTGCCCACCTCGCAGCACCCGTCGCCCATCGACCGCTCGCCACCCTCCGACCTGAGCTTGAACGGCGGGGGGAGCGGCGGCGGGGCCGGCTCGGGGCTGCAGGGCGGGTCCTGCAGTAAAGGCAGTGGTGGCCCAGGGGGGCCTGGAGCTGGATCAGCGGGTGGAGGCCCCACGTCCGCCTTCATGCCATTGTCTCCTTTTGCTGCCAACACCGTGAGTTCTTCCGGCGGCCCGGGCTACCATTATAGGTGAGTACTTTGACGTCAAGTAGCTTGGCGTACCAAATCTGTATTAAGCTGGGTGGTCTCCAGCCATTTCTAATATATCTGACTTTGTTTTTTTCCCCTGTGTTTTCTATTCTTCTTATGATCCGGTTTGATTAGATAATTAGATAACTTCTTTTGTTAGTTCATGCTGTACAATTCGACATATGGGGAAAGAAACTGTATCGACTTCTTATAATGTATTTGAGGTCAGACGTCCTTGACTAAGTATAGGTTTTGAAAGGTATACATTCTGTGAGAGAAATTAATAGAAAATGTAACTTTCTATTTATGCGGATGAGATCATCAATTATCCTGTCGTTATTTGATCACCAGGCAAATTAGCCTCGATATGGTTAGCGCTTCTGCTGTAAGGCATTCGCTCTCAACCGGTCTATCATTAGATCAAAGCTTATTGAGACATTGTTAAAGTACATATATATAGTTGACACTTTTTTTTTCTCAAATTATCCTAGTATATAAGTATGTTTTCTGTAGAATTGATACCGGTTACCTACAGTTCAAAAATGTTCTTTTTTTTTGCATTCCTGTATAATTTTTGGGGGTTGTCATCTCAAAGTTTTCTTTTTTCTACTTTTATGAAATACTTACTAAGTCTCAGTATAAAAATCATGCTATAAATTTCAAATCAATAGTGTTTAGTTTGTTGTTTTTTTCAGTCAAAAATGCTTTAGAACCGAGGGTTATTTTAACTATTCTTCTTTTTCTTTTTTTTTCTCTCAGAGAGCAATGCACCAGGCATTTCGCTTTAGAGTCTTCCAAAAAAAGTTATTTTAACTATATACTTTATATCTTCTATGGATATCGTCAAAAGCCACACGTGTACTTTTTATGGCCATTCTGAAAATCCCTTAAGCTTACATTCCGTAAAGATTTTAGGTGTGCGGGTTTTTAATTGTGGAAACAAACTGTTGAAATGAAAACTAAATAGAATCCTCATAGTTTACCTTAATTTTTGAGGAATTATTTTCAAAGTTTACAAAGCAATAAACAAAACTTTTTTCACGGCCTCTTCTGTTTCAGCCCGAGTCTAAGCCACCACCACGGGGCGATGAACCCCTCTCTGCCCCATATTTCTTCCATGGCCTCATCGCGCTATTTCCCTTACGACTCCATCGGGCCGTTCGGCCGGAAATCGTCATCGTCCGCATCGCCCACGGGATCCTCCGCCATGCTCGGCGGGCTCGGGGACTCGGCACTTTCCGGAGCCGGCTCGGCCGGCGTCGGTGGAGTAGGAGGCGGAAGCGCCGGAGATCACCGGAACTTAGCGAACATGCACTCGCTGCTCAGCCTGCAGCAAATCAAGAACTTTGCAGCGTCATCTCAAGGGCAAATGCCTGGCTTCGGCCCGGCTGGTGCCCGCCTCACTTAGCCTTCCTCACTGGACATCGACTGAAGCACTCTCTGGAGGGATTTACTGAACTAGCCTGCTCAATACTAAACTATTCGGGGGAAAAGGGTAGGGGGGGAGGGGGGCGGGGTGAAAGAGAGAAAGTTTGTAACATGGGATGGTAAGGGTAGGGGGAATAAGGGTCAGATGGTCTGTAGGGTTTTAAATGTGTAAATGGAAATATAAAGGGTGGGCAGGGAGACTGGGTAAGTACCATTAAATCCAGTTTAAAGGACTCAGTCCTAGGGAAAACAGCGACACTGGTGTTTAGAGTTAGTTCAGTGTCTTTCAGAAGAAGAAAAAAATGTTGTATGCTGACGCACAATATTTATAATTGTACCCAAATAAGTCTTGTTAAGGTGGGAATGCTTTTGTTGAATTGAATACCTGAAAAAAAAGCAAATTGCCTTGAAGACAAGGAGTGGATGGAGGAGTGGAGTCCACGACAAAAGCAAAGCAGTTTTTTTATTTTTTGTTTCCCGTATCCATTGTAAGCCTAGTCTTTGACGATATCAAGACTTACTTTGTTTATTCCCAGTGACACTTATCTTTTAAAAAAGTATTAAAGTCAGAAGGAGAAAGATTACATGATCGGCTAAACCACACTGTAAAAATACTGTACCATAAGGAGAAGAACGACATCAACTACAAATTAATGCTCTCACATTTTGTCCATAACTATTTAAGATTTGTTTTACATTATCTACAAAAAAGGTGCTCACCTCGACTTAATTATAAATACTATTTGTAAATTTGTGATATCACCCCAGACTTAAACAATTTTTTTTTGTTTTTGTAATTGAAAATATTATCTCTTTCTCTTTTGGTTCATTCCCTTTACCTTTGCAACTTAACTTTAATGTTGTTGCTTTATCGAATTTATACCAACTGTAGCATAGTTTCTTCAAAATATGATACCGGTTTCAAGTTTGAATACAATGGCTTAACGGTGCTTTGGTATGGTGACCATTTGGCACAACTTCTTGAAGAACTAGAAAACACAGAAAGAATTTTACCCAGCATATCGAAAGGTTAGTTTAGTTTGAGTGTATCAATGTACTTTAGTTCACATAAATAATGAATTAATAGAATATGTCTTAGTGGAGGAAGAAATGTGCTCAGGTAACACGATTTATCAGACATTATTTTGTCGTGGTAGTTATGATAAAACTTCAGGAAAGAAGTACGTGAGGAGAGAGGTGGAGAGGTTAATAGTCAGTAGAAATCAATGGAAGTGCTTCATTGTATGACCTTAAGGCCAATTGAGCACACAGAAGGGCGTGCAACAAGTCCATGGTTGCTCAGGACTTGCAATCTAACAAGACATACTTTTTTGGTGTCGACTTTGTTAGCAGGCTCCAGCGAGCCTCGTTCTGGTCGTTTGCTTTGTAATTGCGCATGCGCTTTACACAGCGTTCAAAGAGAGGTTCAAAAGAAGGCACAGTAACATGGAATGAGGTATAAAATTTCTTCCAAAATGTCGTCGTGTATTGTCTCTTTGGACGCTTGTACAGGCGATGGCTCAATCTTTACAGAGAAACGACCTAGTTCTGTGGCTATTTGAGAAATTGACAAACAAATGGTGGCTGTGGGTCCCAAATGACCTAGAAAACTCGCAATGTTTATATGGAGGTTTGGCCTGGCTTTACAGGTGTTCCCATAATTCTCTTACACTTAATGATATGACAATTCTACAAAAACAAAATCCAACTGCAGTGATACAAACACCAAATTAAAGATGCTCAATCTACGGGCAGACAATTTACATAAACAATTACCGGAACAAAGAACAGCAACAGCGGCAGAAACTTTCAATATTTCTTCTTCAATAGTTATTTCGATAACGGAAAAGTTTTCGTGCACCATTTTGAAGTCAGTTCAGACTTTTGGCGGGACCAAATTCTATTGTAGACTTGAAGCGATATCTTTGTCTTTGCTCTCTCACTCTCTCTTTCACTCATTCACGCTCAATCTCTTGCACTCACACTTTCACATTCTCTCAACCTCATCCTCTCTCTCACTCTCACTCACCCACTTACTCTTTAACTCATTCATTCTCACATTTTCTCTCTGTCTCTGTCTCTGTCTCTGTCTCTCTGTCTCTCTCTGTCTCTCTCTCTCTCTCTCTCTCTCTCTCTCTCTCTCTTTCTCTTACTCTTTCTCTCTTTCTCTGCCTCACTACATTTTTCTTCTCCTAAACTTTATGTAGAACTTTCTGCTCGCGATGACGAGAGTTCGCACACATCACACCCAATCTCTGCGTGTTTCAGTCTCAATTTCTCCCTGGCCGGCAAGAAGTTGGTCCCGCTTCTTCTGAACTCATTCGTTTTTGTAACTCTTCAAGTACTTTATAGTTATTTTTTTTTAAATTCTGTCCCTCTCCCTTTATTTGTCCATTTATCGGACAGGCTCTTTTCTACTGTAACCAACAATTTGTTATATCTAAATCTTCAACTTTATTGCCCTTTATTCGCCATATCTATTTTGAAGTTATACCGAGACCCTTTCTCTGACTTTATAGACTTAAGTTTCACTAGCAATACGTTTGTCCGTGTTTGATACATTTCGATTGAATCTTTTACCTAGCTTCCATCTATTTCAAGCTAGCTCAGTATAAGTTTCACAAGTGATGCAACTCTGCCATGGACAATGAAAGTGACGTATCTCCCGCACAGTTTTCACTGCAGCTACTTCACTTTGATTGTTCAGGGCAGTTTCAATATTGCTGAAATATATTTGTCTACCAAAGTTACAAAGACTAAAAATTGTAGAAATGACCCCATCTTTACGGAAACATAAGATGCGAAAAAAAACTAAAGAAAAGAAATGCCCAGCGATATTTATATTGATCGCAAGACATTTAAATCGCTGCTACTTGCAATTTCTGTAACACATATAGTTGTTGCTGTTCTACCGTTATTTTCTGCCCTTTTCAAAAAACAACAACAACAACATCAACAACAGCAACATCAACAACATCACAGACAACAACAACAACAACAATACCAGCAACATCAGTGTTTTTCACTGCTTTCATTACCAAAAC
>BMAT01006043.1:0-11677 GCA_019649035.1 Elysia marginata | reverse complement strand
TAAAGATACTACTATACTCTTTGAAATTAAGTCAATATAATTCTAGAAAAAGGCCACAGATAATGATTATCTTTTTCAAAACCACTGAAAGACTTGGCTTATTGAATATTAGAGAGACACAAGCAAACAAAAACAGCAATGAATAATAGGCTACACTGACAAATAAATTTTTAGTCTTTTTTATGAACTTATCCAAATAATAAATTACAAAATAAAAACCCTAACAAAGAAAAAAAAACACACCTGCCCTAACATAACATATTGAAAAGGCCTACATGACAACTTAATTGATTTGCAACTTAAAAATAAAAACCCTGGCAGAACCACTCCTGTGGCAGTTCACTTTGACACTCTCTTTAAACTTTGATTTTTGCCTCTAGAAATTATTTCTATTTTGGCCCCTCTGCCTCCAAATGCATGCCCCTAAAATTCATGGTTGTCTGCATTGTATAACTTTTCCACTGCGGGGCTTTCCTTCTGTTATGCATTTTGACCATCTATTTCCTACAATGTTCTTGCCATATCACCGCCCATCTATTTCTATATCTCTGCAAATTTGACACCTTTCAATATTAATTATTTTCTAATTTTGATTGCTTTCAATTCAACTCCTAGCTCGATTGCAAGGTTCTTGGCAGTGAGTTGAGCATCTACCATTCTTTGGCGTCAATCAGTTCAAGTTGGTAGAATGCACTAAATCCTAGTACAGTGACACATTTCAGAGGATGCAAGCAATTCACAAAAAGCAGGAAAGTTTCCATGACTTTTATGAGCTACCATTACAGAATCTTTGATATAACACTGAAAAGAATATTTATTTCATTTTTAAAACACAAACAGGTGTATGGGTAATCAATTTTTTTTCTAAACACAATAATCTGTGTCTGAATCCACAATTGAAAACCCATAGTCTCTGTCACCAGGCCTAAAACTCAACTTTGAAGATTTTTACACTTATGTCATCATCATCATCCAGTGCCATGCATTGAAGCGTCGGCGACCATGTTTCTCCACAACTCTTGATGTCCCATAGCTGTCATTGTCTCTGTCGAACTTCCGGATCCCAGCCAGCGCTTTAGTCCATCCATCATTTTTTCCCTTTGTTTTCCCCTGCCTCTTTTTCCATCAAGCTTTCCTGTTGTTATGAGATGTTCTAATTTTTCTCTCCCCATGACATGGCCTAGAAAAGTGGCTTGACGTTTTCTTATGGTCTTGATAAGTGATCTTCTTGAATTAGCTTCAATTAACACAGTCTCATTTGACTTTCTCTCTGTCCAAGACTTATGTAGGTTTCACATTTCCTGCCTTTCCAACTCCAAAACATTCAGATGTTTTTTTAAAAAATATGCAAAAATTAAAAAACTTGTATCCCTTTTCAAAAGAGACCTCGCCTCATTTCACAAAAAAGTGTGTTGAATTTCAGACATTACTTTGCCTTACCCTCATCTAAGCCTTCTGGCTTCTCTTTCCGACTCGAGGAGTGTGAGAATGTCTCCTTCTCTGACGGGCCCTTTCACATTGCGGATGATAGATCTGTTGGAATCATCCAAAAACTCTACACGCACCTGCAACAAAAGCAAACATTTGTTAAAAGATTCCACCAATATTTTAACAAAGATTCTTTTCCCCCATTTGCACTTTATCACTACCTCAGTCTTTTTAGCACTTTATGCATTTGTTATCACTAACTTCTAAGTCAACTCCTTTTGCTTGGGTTCTCAAATACATGCATTGCAAAATATACTGTTATAAGCGTAACGCACAAATACAGAAGAAAAAAAAAATCCTGAAATAGCTTTCCGTATTGCTACTACCATGGTCATTAATATGGTCTATAATTCACTTGTCACTAGGAACTGCACACAAATAGAGCAATCTAAACGGTAAGGAAATAAAAGGTTACATAGGCCTTTTAAAAAAATTGGGTTAAATAAGCCTCAGTCAATGTGTATTTATATCCTATAAAAACCCGACGTCAGGGATGTAAATGATCAATGCCAAAAAAAAAGTCTACAGGTACAAGGCCTTTGACTATTAAAAATATGTATATTTAGAATCACAAGATAGGGCAAATCTCTAGCACAGCACTAGGCCTACATGTAGGAGCAGCGCTAGTACAGACCTTTATGTTCAGCACCTTGTGGGGTTACTAGCTGGTGTTCAAATTTAAACTATGGTTTGACTTTGTCAACTAAGTCAATACTGTAGGGCTCAACTATAGCGCCAGACGTTACAGCAGGACCTCTGACTGAGGAATCCCTTTTTTTCTTTATAAAGTCTATAACTTGTGCATGGGTATATTGGGGCAAGAAGAGGTGCTAATGTGGATACAGTGGGAGGAAGGGAGCAAGCCTTAGAGTACAAGGATTTAAGCAAGGAAGTTTTCAGTAAACATGGCCAGCAATATCAGACCATAGGCTCATTGTAGGCTTGGCTTGTATGTAGTTGCACTGAAAGCCGGTGTAAGGTTCATATACATGTGCCTTTGTATAAGGGGATGGGAGAGGGGGCACTGTATGCGCAGAGCAAGATGATTCAAGTATCGATGTATCTAATTCTAAGCTTAAAGTTATATCATTGGTAAAACAATGTGGATGAAGAGGGGCGGAAAGTCATATTATTACATGCCTAGTACTCAATGGGGGTGCCATCAAAGCTGAGTTGTTTTTTTTTTATTTCTATTTATTTGATAACTCCTCTAGTCCTTGGATTAACCTTGGACCCAAAACACTGCTGTAGGCATATCTTAGTTCTTACTGTGATTAAAACTTGAAATTAAATCCAAAATTTACAAAAATTGTCAAAAGGAACATTTTGTTCGAACCTTGATTAAAAAATTTAAACACTAAATTAAAAAAAAATCAAAACAACAACAACAAAGGAATTAGCAGTAATTGTCAAAGCCATTTAAGAGTGGGAATGTGCAATGAATTTCCACGTATTCACTGAATTGTTAAAATAAGAATTTAACCTGCTTTTGCCGATAGACTGGATGAAGGCTTTGGATGTTCTAAAAAAAATGTACACATGACAAGCCGTTGCATGCTACATTCAGTCAACATAAACAGCCTAGTGTGATCACATGATCACAGACAATGGCCAGCAATGTTGGCTAGTGGAACAAGCCTACTCATACTGCCATTGTAAGTGTATGAATGTAACAGCCAATCTACGTCAACCCTAAAACAGAACTGCCAACCTCTGATCAACTGGCTCTAGTACTTTGAAGCCCCCATTTCAGTATTTTCCAAGGCATTTCAGTACTCACAATGGAAAACGGACAAAGTAAAGATAAGACATAATTATATTCATGAGACCAGTATATGGGGAAGTTACTTGCCCAAATTGATTAACTATTGGTGTGCAAAGTTTTGAGATTAACTCGAACTAAGTCTTTAGAAGAGATGAGCTGGTACATCTTGCATGAGTCCTTCTCCTTTTATGATAAAGCATAGAGTATAATTTCCTCCTGTTTTACTAATCACAGGTATTTTTCCTAAGTCACCGCTAATTCAGTATTTTAGATTTGACTTGACAATGACATTAGTACTCCAGTATTTCCGTAGCAGTTCTGGTACTAAAATTCTGAAACCGCTACTGGTTGGCAAGTCTGCTATAATGTACAACAGAACTCAGATATAACAGTATTATTATAACAGCACAAAGGGGACATTTTTTAATTGGTGTTATTACAAAATTCCATTACAACAGAGGACGATAAAGCTTAGCCATAATATATATGGCACGATAAAGCTTAGCCATAATATATATATATATAGACTCGACTGTACTAATTTACGATAAAAACTTACAGATTTGTGTTTAGCAAAGAAAAAATTATAAAAAAAGTGGCAATTTAAAACCAGAGTGAGTGGGTGTGAAAAAAAAAGCCAAATGCATTATCTCTATTTATGAAATGTGCCAACTGCAAAAGATTAGGAAAACAACTGAGCTCATACCTGTGTACATTGTCCTTGGGACCCAGTGCGACCAAGCACTTTCAAAACCTGCAAAATTAAAAATGAATAGATGAGGTTTAAATAACCAGACTATCAACAGAAAAATCACAATAGAACTAACTAATTGAGCAGACAAAGTCAATGAAACTGACCAATGTGAATATGAATTAGACTAGGCAGTGACCATCGCGTGAGCTGGGTTGCGTATGATCAAAGAGTTTTCTTTAGATATAGCCTGCATAGATCTAGCCTTTTCCTGGCACTCCTTACTGCAGTATTTTTCTTAGTCTTAGATCATGACAAAACAACAGCAAAAAAAAAAAAAAAAAAAAAAACAGATTTGTAAATGGACAACTGAAGTAAATTAAAGATTTTTATAAGGACTTTAATTTTAACCGTTAGGCACAAATGTCTGGTTTATTTCGTCATAGGGCCTGATTACCAGACAGACCCCAACAGGTAAGGAGTGCTCTTTTCCCTATGGCTATAGTGCCCCACAAGTATCCCTAAAGCAGGGGTGTGCAATCAATCTAGATACGTCAAAGAACAAAGGGGAAATAAGGTTTAGTGAAAGACTGGTATTTTACTCATCATCAAGTGACTCTGCTGAGATTTAGGCTACTCTTTAGGAGATACCTTAGCTCTGACGTGGTTCAGGAGTCAGGTGGCCTAGTGAACAATTTTCAACAGCAGGATTTCTGCACTAAGGCAACTGCTGTCTACAATACAATTGGTTGTATGCCACTTCTTTCAGCTATTTCCTTGCATAGTAACCCTATGTTCTTAATCTTATCGAATTCCCAAAATTCTTCTTAGACATTTGTAAGCTTTGTTATTCATTATAATCAAAAACTCACAGCACAGGACCCTTTTTAAATTTATTCTGAAAATCAGATAATCTAGAAATTTTAACAATGAAGTTAAAGCCTAGATCTAGCTAGGGCTAGGGTGGCATCCCTGTCACGCCTGTGACTGTAAGAAATCCAGAAGGATTTACGCAGAGGTTGATTGAAGGGTATTTTTACAAGCCCAATTCCACTTCAAAGGTGCTCTCAGGGCTTGGGTCCCAATGACAATTTACGGGCTGCCACCCAGAGACTAGCGGGGATACCATGACTTAGCCTCAGCCGGTCACATTATACTGACACCGACCCAACCAGTAGGAGCCCAGACTGCTCAGCTGTGTTTCGAACCCGCGACCTCTTGGCCATGGAGCGAAGCCACTACCAACTGAGCTATCTAGGCCTTCTTTACGCAGAGGGGAGCCACTATAAATTTAATAAAACGAATAAGGTTGCGCTTACTGTGGCTTTCAAAGATTTATCCAAGTTATAAAACTAGTTTGTTATAGTTATAGTGATTCATAATCTTGCTACAATCAATTGAATTTGAAACCTGTTCCTACCAGAAGTAAGTTGTTTGACCCTTGATTTTAAGCACCAAAGGAAGACCTCTTCTATTGGCCTAATAGTAATAAGCTTAAATTGTCCATAATTTTGTCATTAATTAAAAAAAAATTAGAAACAATTTAAGGCCTACATTTCTATTATCCTTTTTAAATTTTTTTTCTTTCAAAAAAGATTTTTATACTAAACTGAACCCATCACAGACTTTTCAAACCTTCAATTATGCAAGTATTGAAGTTCACGGCCTAAGGCAAACACAGGTTGTCAAATTTTCAAAATGGCGGACCTTTAGCTAATATATATGAAACAACGCTGTCAAAATTAAAATTCTCTTTTTAAATTTTTTTTTTTATTATTAAAGTGCCTTTTTTTTAAATATTGTTTTCAAATTTAATAGATGTAAAGAGCACCATTTTTCAGATCAGGTATGGGGAGTTTCATTGCAGTTAAGATTATTATGATTTTGTGAGCCTTGCTTGTCAACAATCTTAGCTCAGCTGATAAGACACCGAACTGGGAATCGAAAGCCCTAGAGGCCCGTGGTTCTGGTCACGTTCAAGACGATTTGATTCTGACTGTTGTGTAATAATTTGAATGCATATACTAAGTCTCATCAACAATGCCTTGTTTCATATCTTCCAGCATCGTTGAAATATTAAGATAAAAAAAGAAAAATTACAATTATAAAAGAAAAGAATAGCCTACTGAGTTTCTTCCTCAGCAAAAAAATCTAGTTTAGAAAGGCTCCCTTAAAAAGCAGGAATCCTTCCGTTCACAATTGCCTGGACAGAGGCCTTGACCCCCCCCCCCCCCACTCCCCTCTTTATTGTCAAGCATGCTTAGCACAAAGATTGTAATTCAATGATCAATAAATCATTGTCAATTTTAACACCTGTGAAAATCCAATCTGTCTAAATGCGAGAGCCAAGACTGGCTCTAATCTAGATCTAAGACCTGTCTAGCCAACATCTTTATCGTCATGGTGCTCCTACATTGTCTTTTAGAACTCAATTTCGTCCTTTAGAGAAAATCGAGTTTTTGTCATTTAGAAACTCAAAAGAAAAATTTTTCACCAAAACAAAGTTTCAATTGAAAAAATTGGCCCAGCAGTTTTAAAAGGTTTTTATATCAGAATTAAGCATTAATCCTGGGATTAGCACGCTGGTGAAAAAAATGGGTTATCATTTCCTTCCACCATTTTTGCTAAGCCTGTGAAAAAGCCTGGCCCGAGATTGAGCAGCCTGATCATAGTCATGTGATCACAAGCCCGAGCCCTCTCAGAAACTGAGAAAGCCAGAAACGGGCCGATCAGAGGGGCACAAGCACTGCTCTATGCAATTACATTTCAACTACTAATTTTTTAGTTGACGAAAAGGCAAAACAATTTCTTTGATCAAGGTTTCGTGGGTTTTATTTTGTATTGTTGTACCTTTCTGACTGGCGCGTGATCAGGCTGTGCGGTGGCCAATGCTCTACATGTACACACAGGTAAGGCCATCGCACTTTCGCAGTGATCAGGCCGAGCAGTGCAACAGGCTTTGGAAAGACTTCCATACCGACGCGCCAGTAAAAGTAACGAAATGAAGGAAGTCTGTTTACAAAATGGCGTCACATATACACTTGCGTTGTCCCGAGTGGTGAAAGAAAATTCCATTTATATAAAAATATGACGCACTAGACCAATGTCCAGTGAATATTCATCCATTAACATTGGATTAGTCATATTGTGGCAGGTAACAAGTTTATCTAGTGCTTTAAATTAATTTCAAAGTGGCGCGTCGGTATGGAAGTGATTCCCGGGCTTTTCGCCCCCTTTTAAATGTGAAGGGTGCGAGATTTACTTTGAATCTTTTGAAAGTTTTTAAAAACAAATGGCATAATGCTAGATGAAACAATCTGTTGTGATGTAGATCTAGTTTTTGTACATTTCTCAGTAATCTAGAACACTCAATAGGCCCTGCAGGGCTTGAAATAGACCGCGGCACCGCGGCAATTTGCCGTGGTTCCCTTGTAATTTGCCGTAATGCCCTCGAAATCAGAGGGTCATCCGCGGCAATTTTTGCCGTGCCCTTGTTTTGTTTTGTTGAAAATATAATATACCGGTAATTACATAACTTCGGGTGACCAACAAAACGGTGCCGACCATCAATTCAGTCAAAGTTTAATAGACCTTTAAAATGCGGTCTCCCGTTGAAACAGGGTTCGGTCTCGCGCCGTGTCTTGTGCCCTCATCATCAGTTCCGACCTTGACCGATCGTCCGTCGGCTAGACCCGCGGTGAGCGAAGTTTCACAAATGCAGTAAAAGTTGTTATAGGTAGCGGTAACGCATAGATCTAAAGCCTACTGTCTTGAGTGTCTTCTATGTGTTCCCACACAAGCATTTTTATCGATCGATGCAAAGTGTCGCCGACGCATAGTGATGGTGGGTAGGGGGAGTGTATGCAAAAATGATAGGTCTACAAGCGAGCAGTAATGAATGAAAGTCTGTTACCAGCTGGACAGGGAATTTCTTGGAAATGGCAAGGGCCGTAACGAATCTCGAAGTTTTGCACGTTTTGTTTTACACAAAGTTTTCTACGTTTTGTTTTACACAAAGTTTTCTACATTTTGTGCTACACGGACCAAGAGCCACTTTACCGCAAAAGCAAACGAAGGGATCTGGGTCAAAGCACCGAAAAATGGCGAGAAATTTGATGCCTTTTCCATGAAATGCTAAGATTTAAAACAATGTAGATCTACGTGTACTTCACACGAGTACCGTATTAATGAACTCAAATAACTAACCATATCAATATTGGGCTATTAACGGAGATCCGCTTATATCTAGATCTAGTCATATTATACTGCTGTGAGTGTGAGGGTTGGAGGGGGGGAGGGAGATAAATAGATAGAGAAAGAGAGAGCGAGAGAGAGAGAGAAATATTTGAATTCATGATAAATGTAGGCCTACGTAGTTTTAGGCTTTGACAATATCACTCACTCTACTATAATAATAATAATAAATTAAATATATTACTGAGTTAATAAACTATTCAGATCGTCTTTATCATCGGCTGCCAGAATCATATGCTTCTCCTGCATCCAAAAAGTATTGGTAGCTTAGTTTCCGCTATTTTTAGAGACGAAACACTATGTGACGCAACATGCAATATATCAATAGCAGGGCTTGAACACCTCATATTTTATCATCATCAACATGAGTGGCAAAATCGTCAGAATAATAACTACCACCATCATCATTATCATCACCAATGGAAACCTCAGCATCAACATCAGCAGACACACAAACAAACAAACAAGAAAAAGACAAAAATTGCCACTGGCAGTATAAAATTGTGGAAATTGTGGAATCTGGAGTGGCTAAGGTGGACCACATTTGAAAACATTTTCGTAAAGAGTCTTCTGTTCCACACGCAGAGGACAGTCACAAAAACAGTCACTGTCACTTTGTCAGCAAAGCAGCAGTATTTGGGGATCAGTGCATTATAAAGAGATGAATAAAAGTAAAGAAAGATACTTCAGTGACACATGTGAAGTCAGAAGCATGAAAGAAAAATGTCTAGATGAGAGGAGTTGGAATTATAAACAGCCTTTAAGAAAATGGATCAGGCAGAGGTAGAAAGATTAAAGAAGAGTGTTACTATTTTTAGTCTTTTGTTTAATGTGATTTAACTGGGATTTACTTTTTCTATTTCTATTTATGACTAAATAAACAAAGACCCTCTATATACTTTTGTAGAGAGCTAAGAAGAAATGGTGTTGTTATTTACTAAATTGTTACTAATTTTAATCAACAAAATGATCACCTATAACTTTTGCCTTGGTGCCCAAGCAAATTGCCTCAGTGCCCTCTGATTTTCAGGCCTCACCGAGGCAATTTTTGCTTGCCCTTCTGAACACCTAATTCAAGCCCTGGCCCTGCATGTGGAGTTCACTGATTTACAGAAATGTTTAAACTCGCTTTGGGCAGTACTAACTATAGTACAGGAGAGGTACATATCTAGATGAACACCGGATGCATTGGCTAGTCAGGCCAAGTTGAAGTAGGCCAAGGATTTAAGGAAATTAACAGCTGTTGATTTTCTTTATGTATCTTCCAAATGAACATTAAAGTAAAAGAGTAAAAAACAAAACAAAAAATCCCAGGAGAAAAATACTGAAAAAAAAAATCGAATGTACAGACCGAGGCCTTGTATCGAGCCTCGAGCGCCCTTTAGTTTAGTCGTATATTAGCTCGGCCCGTGCCTAATGGGCCCAAGTGTGATCAGCCCATGGGCCTGAGAATTTTAAAATCGGCAAGGGCTTATTTTTGCCTAAGGCTAGATCTATGTCGAGACAAAGGCAATATTGGAAGCACCACATGTCGATATGTAGATCTAGGGAAGGATTTCTGCAGAGAGGCACATACCCCCCAGTAGCTAAAGAAATTATGTATTGAGAAAGCAGCAAATTCGAGAAAGAAGCAAAATCGGCCTGAGCCTGAAAAAATCTATTCTATCCTCGGGGATAAACAAGTTAGATCTAGTGAGAAAGCAGCAAATTCGAAAAGGTTCACATTGGTCCGAGCATTAAGAATATGTGCCCCGCTGAGGAAATCCTCCCTTTAAAATTACTAGAATAGATCCAGCTCTAAACCAATCGAATTAAAGATCGCAACACGACTGGAGACATTTAATATCTAGATCTGGATCTTATCTAGAATCTAGATCTAGATCTAGAATCTCGATATTCAACTTGTAGGCCTACTGTCCAAAAACATGTTAGATTCTGGTAACCTATTTTCGATAACGAAGGAAACACCTCTGCAGACTTGAAAAAGATAAGGCAGTGTGATTTAAAAGCATTAATACTCTTTAAATAAGTTAAATATAAACATATAAAGTGATCATTTATTTTAAAATGAACTAATAACTCACTTTAGCGAGTTTTACGGGCAGAAATTTGTCCATGTTGTTGACTTCACAGGGCAGGTGAAAAGAAAAAGGAAGACTTGCCAGTTGATCGTAACCGAGTTGTGAAGGAATTTGCCAGATTGGCATAAGGTATATGCAGCGGTCTTTTTCGTATAAATGTACTAAATTTTCACACCGCAGACTCAAGTAAAAAGACGGGTTTTTATTTAATTTTAGTGTTAATATAAAGGAGCAGCATTTTGTTGTGGTAATTATTATATACAAAACTTGAGTTCAGATGTTCATCGTTTTTGCAATTGAAAAAGAGTTTTAATAAAAGTCTGAAATTTTTACGCACTTTGCAAAATGTTGGGTCTTTTTAACAGGAGTCGCAGTAGAGCTGTGTAGTCAACAAGGATCTTGGTCGTCAAGCACATTCTTTATTCATCCCAAAAGTATAATTATACCATAATTATAGTAACATAAAAAAAACGAAGGCATTCTATTAAACATTCTTTAGGCGTTATTCTAGAAATAATTTTAAACACTGAACAGCATTTAAAAACTGTAACATTTTGCAAAGTAAGTAAAAATTTCAGGTTTGCTTTCGACCAGCGAATTTTTGAATGTTGCTCATATGTGAACTCTTATCACACCTATGCATTGTTTGGATTTACTTTGTCCATGTGTCGCTGGGCTGGCTGGTATATAGGCATTAACTCGTGTTTTTACTGACACGCTTCATAATTTACGGCCAATGAAAAACTTACTGAACTGTGAACAGCATTTAAAACACAAAACAAATATTTTTTTTCATCTTATAGAACGCTCTTGTCAGTGAATTTACTTCACGGAGAGATATATGCATATATGATGTCCCAACGTGGATCGGGTCAGATTCTTTGGATATTCCTTTATCAATGGTTTGAAGTTGTTACACACTTTTCAAAATGTTGCGTGTACATAGTGTCTAATTGATTTTCAGAGTTGTGAAGTGAGTTAATGTCAAAGAAAATTCTTTCTAAACATTTAGGTTTGTGGCTGTTTTCTTCTTAGGGTCTGTAATGATAATTCTGATTTTGTCCCATAATCTTGGAATGGTATAATGTTTGCGCGATACGATAAATAGTAACGAAAATTTGTAGAGAGCTGCCGATAGCATTTTTTTCTTCAAAATATGCCCAGATACTTTAAATAGTCCCATAGCTTTGCTTGATCGTAGTTGTACCAGCTAAAAACCATAATTATCAATTTCAATCCAATCCAAGTAAACACGATACGCGAAACAGTACGACAAAACTTGAAGATGGCTATATCTCCTGGTCAAATAGTGTGACACTTCAACAAAGGCAGTGACGTCCCATGGATACAAATGGAAGTCGACGGGTATAAATGTATATATGTTACAGTCAAACCCGG
>BMAT01006041.1:393490-409354 GCA_019649035.1 Elysia marginata | reverse complement strand
TTTGCATGAGACACGCATAGACAAAATTGTTAATTACTCACAATATTCAAAATAGCACCCACCACTTTTCACAGCAGTTGAGGGATACCAAAAGTTTTCAATGTAACTATGTCATTTTATAAACAATTGAGGAGCGTTTTTTCCAAAACTAGGTGTTTGCACTTTAGTTCAAATCAAAGTTATGCCTCTTACTAAATTCTTGATATCGAGGTGAATACAAATATACCTTGTTTTCAACCAAAAGTGGTGAAACGCCTCAATAAATCATAATACTATGAGTATTTTTACAAAGACAAATAAAAAAAGGGGGAAGTTTTGATTCTCTCTAATTTTAAAAAATACGAATACTGAGTTTTAAAAAAGCACTCTTCAATTCATGAACTTACTATGACTATGTCCTCCTGTGCCATTCTCTGAACTTCGTTCAGATGATGATCCATAATTTCAAAACTTTCTCTATTTGTCACATCATATACCAGCAACATACCCCTGGCTCCTCGGTAATAAGAGCTTGTGATGCTGCGAAATCTTTCCTGGCCAGCAAGATCCCAAGCCTTAAAAAAATTATCAGTTATACAAGAATGTTTATTATTCAAGAATTTTATTACTTGATTAATTAACATTGAATTATATTCAGATTGCTGATTAGAAGATGTTCAAATAATTTGAAATTTGGATCATTCAAAGTTAGATTTTGTTCCAGTGGGGTTTAAAATAATTATATTGGACTGTGGGTAACGTTGCCTTTTAGTCTTAGTTTGATGGGGAAGTAAAAAATTAACTATTATTTTTTTATTGAAATATTCCTTACAGGCTTAATAAAAGCAGGCAGGATTAAGAACTTTTTAAAATCTTTTTCCGAACATGAGCTTGGCTTAAGATGTTAAAATGTTTTCAAATTCAAATTTGAGACTGGATATCAAACATTTATGAGAGAAAGTTGTGGAATTTCTATTCACCTGCAGCTTAACAGTGTCCCCATTTTTTGTTTCAAGCTCTTTCACCATAAAATCTATCCCTATGGTAGCAACATAGTGATCTTGATATTGCCCATGCACATACCTGTCCAACAATAAAGAAAATATGAAAAGACAGTTCTATAATTTTATGTTAGATAGCCCAGTAATATAATGACTGATAAAAGAAACACAAAATTACATGCTTCATCTCCTCACTCTTCATACCTGTATGAAATCATAATGAGAGATAGGTACCAGTGCTTTAACTTTCTTGTAAGTATTAGCACATATGTTCTTGAGTGTTTATGAATGTGCTAGTAGCCCATGTTTTTTTGTCTGGGTGACTGATTTGAAAAGGAAACCAGTGCACCAAAACTAATCAAATTTGACTCATGGTTACCTCGCATATGCACAAAAAGAAGTGCTAATTGTAAGAATCAGGAAGTGTTTATGAAATCACACATTATCTTAAAATGATCTCCACAGTGCATTCGGCCTACTCCAAGCAATTTGTAGACTCAGAGTCAGACACCGTTTACATCAGACGTACACGGTGAAATATTGCTCCCTTTCTGGAAGCTCCAGATGCACAACTAGCAGACAAAACAGAAGCCTTGTCAGAAATCATGTGAACTGCAGATTTTGCTCAGCTTCTGCTTTATTATGATAGAAAAGNNNTTGCTTTGTAAAAATACAAATGAAAGAGGTGGAAGAGCAACACTATTTATTTGAGGATGGACATTCAAATTTTTGTTGTTTATGAGCCCGCTACAGTTTACGCCTAAGTCAGGTTGTATCTAATGTTTTGTTACTTTGAGGCACATTTTGCGACTTACGGTACAGGAAGTGTTGTGTTGGTCACTATTATTATATATGTTTAAACCAAGAATTTTGCTTTCTATTTTAGATCTTTAAGGTAATACCTGAGTTAGAATGGGCTAGAAGCTGCAAGTAAAAGCCTATAAAAAGTGAGGATAATGCACTGAATTTCAAAGATATGCCTACATTTCCCACCTTGGGCTATCAGTATGCTTCAATAATTCATAAAAGTAAAAAAATAATTAAAAACTGTAAACCTATGCATTTCTTTGATTAAGGTAGAAAACTTCGATACAATACTGTTTTATACAATAGTAAATGATCTGGCTGAATAATAATACTACTACAACTACTACTACTACTACTACTACTACTACTACTACTATTACTACTGCACTACTACTACTATTACTACTATTTCTAATAATAATAATAATTTTACAATAACAATTTATAATAATAATAATAATGAAATTGATTTGTATAGCGCCATACCCATACAAAACAGCCCAAAGCGCTTAACAATCACACAGTCATCCGTCCCCAGTCATCATTCAGACAAAGACTCATCTCTAAAATTATTAATATTATTCACATAATTTAGACTATAAATTCAAGCAGTTTATGTCATTAATTTCCAATATATTTGGTAAATGCTATTTTTATCAGCATTTCAATCAATGTGAGACCATCTTAAAGACCTTGGGTCAAGGATAATTTTTTAAAATTTAGGCCTAGATTTACTGATTACAAATTATGCATTATGTTTTAATTTTAAGCAATTCAAAAAATGTTCTGTTAAATTTTAGAAAAAAAAACAAAACAAAGCTGATAATTATTTATCTAAGATTGCACCTTTTGACATCCATCCAGGATAACTTATTGTCAATTGACATCTAAAATGACCCTCATTAAGCTATAGGGCTAATTGTATTACCTATTAAGCAGTGATGTTTTCCCAACTTTATCAGAACCTCCAATAACTATTTTGATTAGGAAATCATAGGGTTTTTGTGGAGCTACTTTGCCAGGGCCTGATTCTTGAGTATCTTTGACCATTGTTGATTTTTTTCTGTTTGACTGTAGGCCTACCCAACTTCTATATCTAGATCTAGAAGACTAGACCACGCTGAATCAAAACAAACAAGCCAAAATAGAAACGCCTTTCTTTAGATCTATGATTTTGAACAATCAAATTAGGCCTGCATGCATCTTGTTAAGCAATTCAGATTGTTTTTACAAAAGGCCTAGGGTCTATAATTTAGATAGGCCTATCTAGGTCTAGATATACTAATCTATTCTAGGGGCCTAGATGAAAAACAAGATTCACATCTTTTCTTTAGATCTAGATCTAGATCTAATCTTAATCTTATAAATAGCTTATTCTTTCTTTTGATAGAACATATTGGTCTAGATTATAGACCTGTAGAGCCCTACATTTGCTAAATCTAGATCTAGATGTGGACCTAGAAGTCAAATCTAAGTCTGTATCTATTTTCCAATGTTCTAATTGAAATTTCTTCAGCACGGAGGGTTGCCTGGAAATTGTAAACAAAAGGGGCATCACCCTGCGTGTAGGCTACCGGCACGTTGCAAAGACGATTCGACTTTCTATTACAAAACTAAATACTTTAAATCTAAGCCTTTTCCCGTCGTAATACAGCAGTTCAGCTAAAAGATTTTTCCTTCAAATGTTTTCGCTAGGCAAGCAACGCAATAATACAGAATCAACGACTTTCTTTACAGTCAATTTTTTTTATTAGGAAGAAAAAGGAAAAATTGCGTCGAATCGTGCTGAAGTCAATTATTTTGTCGAGAGAGAGAGAGAGAGAGAGAGAGAGAGAGAGAGAGAGAGTACTTGAATTTGAATAAACTTTTTTAAGTTCAAGACCCATGGCTCTCATAGACAACATACATAGAAAGTACAGCAGGTTATCTATGAGTCTTTCATAATTATCCTTCCAGTCATATATTATACTAACTAAGGTATATCACTGTATCCTTCAGCACATGCTTTCAAAATAAAATGACATTTACTGAACATGTTTCATCCTTGCAAGATAGCATATAGTTATACTTAGGTAAGTCAGGTTTCCTTTGGTGCTAACAGTACAAATTTCTGAAAGGTAGCGTTGTCTTAATTCAGCATACAGTGTATTTTGAACATCGAAATAGCACGCATGATATTCATTTTGGACATGTGGTTTCATTGCAATTATCACATAAATTATCATTTGCTAGGGCCTACATTTCACCGTAGATGGTTGTTTTTGACAGGCCTACTAAGCGTCCTAAACAATGCTAAAACACGTCTAGATGTATATGAATGAATTGACCTCAGATATGGAGCGGGTTCAAATGTGGAGTGATAGTTGAAGTAATCCGGGAAAAAAGCACTAATGCTAGATCTGGTTTCTTGATAACTTATATCGCGAAGTCTTTCTTTTACACGGGCTAAAAATAAACATTTATTGGCTATACGGTACATTGACTGAAACAGACAAAGCTAAATCCTACACTGCAAAGTAATATTTTTTGTCAGATTCCCAATTCGCTCGTCCATTTCTACCCAGCAAAATACATTGTTTGTAGCTTTTCTTAACGTACCTTTCTTCATCAATTGAGAGAAGTTTGAGCCATTAATTGATTGCTCGGATGTGATCCGTAACAAATAAATGATGCCTACCACATTCAGCAAGTACAAGAGCATTTTGGACAGTCCTACTTACATTTAATACTAGCTTACACAATTTTATGTGTATTTTCTCAATCCTCTCTGACCTTCAACCCCCCCTCCCCCAAATTTCACATCCGTAAAGTAATAAAGGTTTGATTTGTACTTAAAAAAGATGAATAAAATTTTTGTACCAATGAATTGATAACGTCTACATAAACTTAGACATAAGTACAGTTGATTTACTACAAAGGTTTTCAATACAGTTTGTCCATTTCAGAAGAGATGACACTATAACGCCCAGGTAACAGTGAATATCTTTTCTTTGTTATAAAACCATTTCTCTGAGGCTTTCACTATTCCACCATTTCTAAAAACTATCATATTCGTTTTCTTAAGGTTTACCGTTAGACCTCAAGATTTGAAATACTGCTCCAGGCATTTTATTTTCCTTTGTATATCTATTATATTATCAGGTATTAAACACATGTCATCTGCACACATCAAAAGATAGGCAAGTATATCATTGGTAAGTAATTCAACACCTTTGGTAAGTTCGTTGGTTTTAAGCGCATTATCTAGTTCAGATACATAATTATAACGGAAACAACAGAAGGCTCAGCAAGCATCCTTGAAGTAATGCTGATAGAAATTGAAAATATTCAGTTGCTTCACACTTTCCAACACGCACAGCAGACAAGACATCTTGATACATGGCTTTCAAAATATTTAAGATTTTCCACTTAACCCTTTTTTCAGAAGCATTGCCTAAAACTTCGTGCAATTACAGCAATGCCTCTGTAATTATTCGGGTCACTTGGGTCGCCTTATTTCAAAAGTGGAAAAATCAGAGACTTGCTTCCTGGTGTAGGAAATCATGTAAGTGACGATATTTTTTAACAGTTCACACTCGGAGTCCCACCAATAGGGTTGTACTTTCTTATTAATATTTTGCTTTTTATTAACTTGCCTTTGGATGTCTCTAGCAGCTAGGCCTAACTTCATACATCCCTGAACTAAATCATTGGCTCATTCATTTAAGCTTATGTTAAAATCAACTTCTGTTACAAGATGTTATAAAAATTTACAAACAAACACGGCAACTCCACCTCCGATATTGGACTCACGTTTAGATACATAACAGTTACATTTGGGGAAGGAATTTTTTTTTAGAGTTTTTTCATTACCGTTGTAAATTTCAGAGCAAGAAAATATATCATGAGAGTTACAGAAATCGGTAAAATCTTTGTGTCTACGTTTTTTTTATAACTCCCATGAACATTCCAAGACATAATGCTAAGGCAGTCTTTATTTGTTAAAAAGCAGTCACGTTTTTTTTAATAGCATTTGAGTTCGACATAGTTGTATCTTGGGTCCGGGCAGATCCTCATGCGCCACAATGTTTGGGTGAGCTGTCCTGATGCGACCTCCTGCTCTCCCTCACGAACCGCTGCGGGTCAACGGGCGTCGGTTATTCGTCGCGTACCCTCTAGCTTTTGCTGAAATGGCTGTGGCGTACGTCGATGGTACTTCTTCTATATGAAGCCGACCGCCTTTGTACGAGTAGTTATCTTCTTTTCCCTTTTTCTTTCAGCTCTCTTAGTTCACACCTTTGCGTTGCTGCCAGATCATTTGCTACACTGATGTCGATCTTCTTCAACGTCTCCCTCATCCCCAGTACACGAAATTCGTCGTTGTGGTGCATGAAGCGCACTATCAGGGGCCGGTTGGTTGATGAATGTTTCCCTCCAATACGATGAGCCCTAACAATGTCCCTCTCACACCACTTACGTTTGGGCACGTGATCATTTAAAAATGTTACAATCGTGTCCTTGCGCGTTCGGGGTCTTCTCTCGGGCTTCTGGGATATCATAGAATATGAGGTTTTCGCGACGCGAGTATCTCTCAACTTTCTCTATTTTGTCCTTGCAAGATCTTACTCCATCATGCACTTTGCTCACAGTCAAAGATCTGTCTATCTCATTAATGTCCAAACGTTGCACACTCTGTTCGTTTATTTAATTCAGACGCTTCCCTTTTTAATTCGCTCATCTCCCTCTTCATGTCTTGAAAATCTCTTCGTAATTCGCACACAGTCTCTTTCATCTCTTTCACATCCGATCTTATTGCCTCCATTGCTTACTCGGTGTATTTTCTAAATGCTCTAAACTCGCCCATTATCGCTGTCAGCTGGGTAAAATCAGGCACGTTTGGTGTAAACGTCTATTCAAACACCAACTTTTGACTACTGTTTGTTTATATAAAAAGAAAACAAACACGCCGTCCAATACACGAATTCAGATTCAAGTATTCACGATCTAGACTGAAAAACTCCCTGAAACTCAGGAAAAACAGGGTCCGAGCTTTAGTAAACCAAAGATACTTTAGAATGAAAGAATTAAACACTTAATTGTATACGAAAAAGATCGAAAACAGAAATACTCTGAGCACAATACACGGTAATCCTTGAAAATCCAAAAATCCAAAAGAATGAAGTAAGACAGGCAACAAAAAGATTAACAGTTGAGGCACCTAGAAAAGCACGACCTGCCGAGAGCTCAGCCCTTGTTCGATTCCCAGAGAGGAGGAGGAGGAGAAGGAGGAGAGAGAGAGAGAGAGAGAGAGAGAGTGAGAGAGAGAGAGAGAGAGAGAGAGAGAGAGAGAGAGAGAGAGAGAGAAAGAGAGAGCACTGAAATGGAGGAAGAATTTTGTTTTAACTTTTGCATTAACCAAATCTACGTCACAGCTTGAGAAACTCAAGTTCTTCCACATTCCATCTTGTAGATTGCGCACTCTTTCCTGTAGCACAATAGAAAAGTATTACGCAGCCTAAATAAAACGCACTTGGACCACTTTTATGCACAACCGCTTCAATAGATAAATTTAGGTATGAACCATTGAAAAAGCAAAATACGCAGAAACACACATTAGCCCCCCTCTCTCTCTTTCTTTTTCTTCTCCTCCTCTTTTCATTCTTCTTCTTCCTCTTCTCTCTGTCTGTCTGTCTGTCTCTCTATCACGAAGTAAATCAAAGCTGTGCACAAAGATGAGTTACATGTATTGAATATAATGTATTTTCTCCAGTTAGTGTTCTTTTGAGGCGATGGTATAGACTCAAAGAAAGATGGCAGTACCAGTTTGATTTTTACGAACTGCAGTCTTAATTCGATCCGAATCAAATGCTGTAGTTGCTGACAGCCAATTTTTTTGAGGTAACAGAATGATGCGCTCACAACTGTATTTACTGACCGGTTTGATCAAGAAGATTTTACGGTGCATTTTCGATACGAGCAGGTCCTGCAAGAGTGCTAAAGGTTGCTGTTGGAGAGGACTACGAGGATGAGTTCTGTGGGTCTGATATTGACGCCTTCATCTTGCGTGTTCAACTTCAGACACCGATGGAACAATGTAGCGCGTCAAAGTCAGGTAACAATGAGATGGGTAAAAAAACACTATCTTCGATCGTGCATGAATGAGTACCTCACTACATGCTCCTGCATGTGCATAAACACCGAAACAGGGAACTAAATAAGGATGCAAGCAGCCTGTCGGAGGGAGGTGCTTGGTGCTTTATTAACATCTTTCAAGGCGTCCTTCAAAGGTCACAATCCACCCAAACAAGAACTGGAACTGCGTGTGTCGAATCTCACCATTTGAAACAAGAGAGACATCCATGTAGAAAATCGAAGAAGGCTTTCTTTCACAGCATACTGTAACGAGAGTCAAACACAAGACTGTGACTACATGCTTGCAACTACGGCGTTTTTCTGGCAACCGGCTCATCATCCGTCAGTCACACAAACTACACTTAACTTTTTCATATGCATCTTGTAAGCAAACATTTTAGCAAAAGAACCTGTCCAAAATAGAACATTAGATTTACGTCGCGCAGAAAAAGTTGGATTTTTATTACTCCTTAACGTTTTTAGAGGCTTACAAGAGAAAAAAGAAAAAAAAATTTATGCGCTATTACACGTTTCACAGCAGTTGGATATAGGCGACCCACTGTCAATTACAATTATATAACTTCTAAAAAAATTGACACCATATAGACCTACACAAGGGGCGTACATAAACTAAATTCGAAAATCGTTTTACATTTTTATTTTAATCTCATTCCAAATTAAAATTCACAATAATATTTGTATACTTTACAACGAAATTTCTCTGACAGTTGTACCAATGAATGTGTGCAATCTATGGATAGATCAAGCCAAATAGTGACAGCCTTTCACTTCGTTAATGAAGAACGCATCTGTGTTCATCTTCTGAGCTCCGACGTCCGCAGTGTCCCGGTGTTGAGACGAAACGAGGCCTGGGTCATGTGGTGGGGTAAAAAACAAACTAGTGTCTTGTCATAACCACTGTATGAGATTTAGCATGCATAAGAATAATGCCCCGAGTCTTGGTCTTTTGCTTTGCACAGTCTCTATAAGTTTACCAAGAATTCCGTAGTAGCTGGAAACATCGGCGTTCTGTCCTCGAGGCATAAAGTCAACAAGAAGAAGCCCTTTTGAATTCCAAGAGACCGTAGGCATTAACTTTCGTAACTGTCACTAATTTTTTCGATTGTGGAACTTTAAACTTTTTCAGTGGGCGCAAGAACCGATGCTTCAAAGTTATGGAATCCCGCTTCTATTCAGGGGTCGTGTGATGTATCTAGGTCTAATCTATAGTTAGTGATTGAGGAAACTATTATCGTCTCCCGAAGTTTCCATAGGCCCTAACCTGTTAGCCACAGTAGTTTGCTCACGTCGCCTCAAAATTTTTGGAGAGGCAATAATCAGCCTAATCACTTCAACATAATTATGATCTTCTTTGAAATGTTTGCCAACCCATGTGCAAACGTTTTAAAAAGAAATATTAGGATAAAAAATGTCATGTATCCGATATTTGGTAATCTTTACAGAATGGCTACAGTTTCTTCTATTTCAACGCGCCTATTCACCGTTATAAGATCATAGATGTTTTTATCACAGGAAGAGTATGTACATGTCTGCTACTGCATGGCTCATCATCGAGGCTATAGCCGCGCGGCCTCCTTTAAACAAACAGCACTACAACTTCCCTAGCGTCTATCTTCAACCGATTTTTAACGAGGACAGCTATCTTGTTTTTGTTATATCTACATAAGTCATTCAATGACATTGCTCCGACTTACAGTGCGTTTAATAATCTTTTATCGACGTTTACAGATTCTTGAACAATGCTGATTGGTTCAATTCAAAAGTTATGGCAATTTTACATTAGTTTTCGGACGACTCTTGTATGTTAATTTTTTAAATTTAAAATGCTTAGTAACACCATTTTTGGTCCCTCCTAATTTGTATTCTGCTTTTGTTTTTGTTTTGGAGATGACATGTTACCAGCATCATATGCGATAAACAACTGTCTTTTAAAAAAGGGTTTGTGTATGGGGGGACGTGCGGTTTGCCGCCGTACCAATCCTGAGCAGCCTGCTATGGCTCTGACTTCGCTAGCAGTTATATTATAGAGAAAAGTATTTAATCAGAGGTAGGTCCAATTTGAAACCCAAAATTCTGAGAGTATCATTATCTAGGCCTACAGTTTTTATATAATGTTTAAAAAATAGTTTTTACTTAAATAAAGCTGACTTTTTGTACATCAAAGCCAGAGTCTTTATCATCCTAAATGTACGCGGCCCCTGTTGAAACACGCAAACAACGCTGCGGTAAGATTGTTTTGTAAATTGTTGCTATCAACATCAGGCGTGGCAACATCTCCTGATATTCCATAAGGAATATCTAAACATTATGTCTTCAGGGACATAAATTTTATCAAAGAGAACAGGAATTGAAATGCCATGAGTGTTGAGAGAACTGTTGCCGCTGTTGATGAACTCATCAAGCAGGACAGGCCTTTAAATATTTTTTTTCAATTTGCCCAAAACCTAAATTTTTTAAGAGTACTGCGTATTATTGGGTTATCGGAAAGATTTGACCAAAGGGATTACGAATTGAATTATTGAAAAGCATAACAGACATCGCTCGAACCCTTCTGGGTGAACATATTAGAAAAGCTATTGCTGGATTTGCAGTGTCAGCAGCATTAGTTTCGCCTCAGGGTGACTTCAAGGTTTTTTTTTATATAACTTTCTTGAACTTTAATCACGGCTGGTGAATTGTGATTGCACCTACACCTGCTGAAAAAAAGACTCCATATTTTGAAAGCACCCATCGTCCCATGTACCAAAAAAGTCGCGCTGAGTAACGAGGCCAAATTTCCCGAAAGTGATTAACATAGTGTATAAAATAAAACAAATAAAATAAAGTAATGATGATACAGGTGTTGATGAATTAATCAAGTTGTAGAATTCTAACTTTAGAGAGCTACCTGATCACCCTACCCCACTTAAAACAAGAACTATTATTTATCGCCTTTCATCTCGCTGGATGAGCTAAGAAATCAAGCAGAAAAAACCAGAGCGCTACCAAACACAGAAAAGTGGTTTAATTTAAAGGCCCATTATCCATATATACATGTATACAACTAGTTCACATACACACACACACACACACACCATCACATATATATATATATATATATATATATATATATATATATTTATTTATATAAGCAAATCGAAAGTAAACTCCTTGATAGCTTCTGCAAAGCAAATATTTTAGAATATCAAAATAGCTACACGAGTCTCCCCAAAAACCGTTTTCAACATTTTAAATGTCATGTCTGGTAACGGCCAAGGTGCAAACTTCTCAACAGTGTACTCTATTTTATGCTTGTATCAAACAATTGGTAAAAAAGCCAAAGTTTATGATTTAAAAGAATAAAGACCCGAAACTGACCTTTCACTTACATCTAAAAATTTAGAGAAAGCACTGAATAAAGCTAACATATGAGTACAAGTAAGCGTAAACAGAATGTGCAGATGTAAAAAAAGAACGCAAACAGTACAACCATGAAGAAATCTAACAGCACTGTTTGAAAATGAGATCGCTTTGGAATAGCTTAAAACTAAAGGCAAATGAACAACTTTTAGAAAGACATATGGAAAGTGTACGCAGAGAGGCAGCTGCTTCTCTCTAATTGACATGAAATGCGTAGAAAACCTAAGGCAAGAAGTAGTTCTTATTTAGAAGAGAGGTAGACCAAAATTATCACAAAAAACTCTCCAGATTGTACAAATCCTGACGGAAGATCTCATCGTTCATGTTAACGAGGAGGCAGGGATAGTTGCCCTGGCAAACATCGATAGATATTGTGGTTGAAACCAAGTTTTGTCCGAAATTCTTTCACCATCTGCATACACTTTCTGTAGTACATAGTGAGAATTTTGCTCTTTTGTCAGTCACGAAAGAAAATACAAGCACCTGTATATTTGAAATTGCCAAGAGGATGTTATAAGATAGAAGAATGCAACTCAATGTACTCTACTAAAACATAGAGGAGGCCGCCATGGTCAAATTTAGAAAGCAGCTGCCATCGACAAAAACAAAATCTTGCCAGTTTCACATCGGCGAAAAGCATGTTTGAACTGTAAACAAATATTTGAGAAAATAAAAAAGGCGTTGACAGATGGTTTTGGAACACACTACAATTTTATCCTCTGATATTGTACATTTTCTACTATTGCAACTAAATCGTAAAGGTAAGCTATTATTATGTCCTTGGATCTGACAGCTTAAAAGCCAAACACTTTTAAGGTTATTTTATCGCAAAAATAGTGAAGCTCAAATCCTTACAGATTGAATGGTTCACACTTTTATATTGACGTTTGAAAAAAAACTGGACTAATGACTTTTAAAGGTAGTGGAAGAAAACCGTTGTCAATTATGTCAGGCCTGAAAGCCTTTATTCCGCACTCAAATAATGCATTTAAAAAAGAGGAAACCCACGTGTGTACAGCCTATATGACATGATGACTCACAAAGAGAATGAAATATCTGGAGACTAATGATGAGGTACTAAATCTTCCTAAAACCTAACTTGAATTAGATTCCAGCAAGCAATTACATTTTCTCAAGATTATCTGCTATACTCAAAGCAAAACAATAAAAAAAAATAATAATGGCATTATGCTCCAATTTTAATTTTCTGCAAATTTTAATAGAGTATGAGGTATAAAAAAGAATATCTAAATATAAAAAAAAATTTACTTATACTAAAAGTGAGTTTACTTCTGGCAACTGATTTTATGGAATTTAATTCTCTGAGATTTTCAGATTAAACACTCTTTATAACCTTTCCATTCTCCAAAATGGCTAAGAAGGGAGGGTGTTGGGGTTACATTTTTATGTATTTATTTATAACGGAACAATTTCTTGATTTTAGAGAAAAGTGCCATAATTAAGAAGTTTCTCCTAGCTTTAATTTCTACTATTACTCTAGGCTTCTCTAAATCTGTGATTTTTTCTTATAAAGAGTTGTCATGGCATGAGAATAAAATTTTTTGTATAAAAAATTTGCAAAGCCAAATTAATCTAAAAAAACAAATGGAAAAAGAACAAAGCAAGCTGCACGGTAATCATTCATCTTAAGTTCAACAAGCAGAGTCAATAAGGCGTAGGAACTTCAACTATCACTTTCTCAGAATGTTTTATTGTTTGCTGTCAGATAAAACAATCTATATGAAACCATTAAACAACAAATTGCAATTTAGCAAGTTTGATGAAACTTTCATGATTGCAGTAATCAAAGTCGTAGGTGTTGACTGAAACTTCACCCAAAAGTTCATTATGTAAATAATGAGAAACAGAAACATAAAAACATGTTTTCTCTTTAGATTCGTCTTGGTCCAATAACAAATAGGCAGATGACTTTACTTCTAAAAATCGTCCATAACAAAATTAGTGTAACACAAGAAGATAGGCTACATTTCTTGTGCAAAGTTTTCCAAAACACCCACAGGCACAATCGTATATACAATACACTAAACGTTTTAAAGTTTAACTTACTTCCGCTCACCCATATCTACATTCTACGTAGAGCCAGTTTTAATTCCCTAAACGTCAGAAGTTACAACTACCCTAATCATCCCTGATTGTAGTAGAGTTTTACCCCTTTTTTATATTTATAAATCACCAAAGTATCATTCAGCTTCTCCAAAAAATATTGCAAACTTTAGAAATTTTTAAAGTTTTAAGCTAAAAAAGCAGAAATTTCAAGTCCATATTTTTGAACACCTTTAAGTTTAAAAATTATGTAATCCAACTTATACTTACTTATACATATTGACAATAATGTTTGTCCTATTTACCACCAATATATAAAAAAATCAATCATCCAAAACAAAACAAAAAGCCAAAAATATGACACATGGATTTGCAATGTAAAATAAATATTGCATCAAAAATTTTTTTAGTTATATCAGCCTTGCTTGTTAAGATTTGCAAGCGCATAGTATAATAAAGATAAATTAACTAAAAAACCCTTTAATCAGCAGCTAAAACCAAGGCAAAGTTTCCATAACAGACAATTGCTATTCAAACTTCACACTCTTCATTTCAAATTAAAAAAATTAGGAATCAGAAGTTTAAGTTTTTTGCTACGCCAAATGAATTTCATTTTCAACTATGACATGCCTCATGCATTCATTAATGTCTTGTACTGAAAAAAATCTAAGGCAAGACATGCAAAGACATTTATAAGGGATTATCAAAATGGCAAAACAGAACTAATTTGGCTCTTAGATATTGGAAAAAAATACTAATTACAAGGCACAGCTTAAACTTAAAGTATTTTACATCTGAGACATCAAACCTCACGAGAACAATAATTACTGTGTTTTTTTTAAAGATAAGATCAAGGTGTTTAAAGGGCATAAAGCTGGTTAAGTCTTACATGTTATGTTCAAATATTGGTTTAAACTGACTTGAATACTTTGAGGATCAAACAAATAGGGATCTCACAAAATGAGTCTACTTGCAAAATTTTATTATATGAAATTATATGGATAACTGGAAAGGCATTTAAAAGCTAGCTAAAATGGTGACGAATTATTTTGACATCTTAGTTAAGTCCAGAGTTATTGCTTTTGAAAGACAACAGACCGAAGTGGCTTTATCAAGAAAAAAAAAATGGAAAAAAACTTCAATTAAAAGTTTTAATAGTGTAGAAGCCAAAAGAGTATCACAGTATTCTAACAACCTTTAAAATATATTTCTAACATTTTTTCGATGGTTTCATAAGGGGATAAGATGAAAAATATAATAAACTACATGTATCAAATTTTGCAATAAAAATTTTGAGACAAAATTTACCAAGTACTTCATAATGCCTATTTTCTTGAATTGGCAGGCACTGTATATAGACTCATTTTGTGAGAGGGCTACACAAATAAGTTTTGCATTTTGTAAATCCTTTTTCAATGTCACTTAAACATTTTATAAAACATGAACAAGCTATGCAATATGTCTCCCGGCCAGGGAAATGAGTTGCATGTTGCAGATTTCACCTTCAAAGATGTTGCTGTTTTGAACAAGACATTTTTACTAAGCTTCCAAGCTTAAAAAGATTCATAAAAATCTAAATTTTGTGAGAAGATATTTAAAACTTTGCTGATTTGAAATATAGATAACAATTTTGAAAAAATTAAATGGCAATTCTTATAAAAAGGAATTTATGACTTCTTACTTATTTGTCACCATGCGACATATATAATAATAGCCGCACGCTGAGGGGTCTCCAATTTGAAGCAGTTAAACCATTTCTGACTGATAGAACAAGAGCAACACTAGAAAATAAATGATCTAATATTTTGAATTATGAGTATGCCCTCAATATTATGCCAACTGGAAAAAAGGTTTGGATACTATATGTCTCACAAGTAGTAAGAATGACTTTATGTTGCAATTTACACATTCCAAGGTTTTGGTTTTTTGTACAGAGCATTTATATGAGCTTCCAAACGTACAATATTCTATAAAGACATCAATATTGTGTGAAAATAAATGAAAGCTTTGATACTTTAATGTATATTAGAAGAAAAGGAGACAAAAAAATTGTTTTTGAAAGGCTTTTTCTCAAATTCAGATTTCCGACATCTGACTTATATACCATGGTCAGAGAACACATGTCTCAAGACCAGCGTGAATCAGCTGGAAGTTGGAGACCCTTATTTGAGAAAATCCCTTTGCAAAGTTTATTTCACTTGTTTTTCATTAAATTTTAAATCAACAAAAACTTCATTATATTTCTACAAAAATCTGAGCATTTCTCAAAAAAAGCAAAGCTTAAGAATGTAAACATGTGACTCCTGACTCATTCACCGTGGTCAATAGACATATATTTAAAACAATTATTTATTTTATGTAAACCAAAATGTACATCAACTGTAAAACAATTATTTATTTATGTACACCAAAATGTACATCAAATGTAAAACAGTTATTTATTTATGTGCACCAAAATGTACATCAACTGCAAAACAATTAT
>BMAT01006041.1:346415-356555 GCA_019649035.1 Elysia marginata | reverse complement strand
AGACCAACTGTTCGGTCATATCCGACCCATTTGCGTTGAAATGGTCTAGTGTAGCATCAGCTGTACCATCATCAAACCATGTTTCTGTGACACTAATACAGGCGCCTCTCTGTATGTTTTGCAGTTACACCACTTAGTTCTAGCTTGCACCTCGCCAAATTTCTTATTTAATAATTAACACTTTCCAAACCCTATTGAAGCTAAACAGGGTTTAAACATTCTTTCTCCAGTCTTCCCATCACTCCACATCTTCCTCCTTGATTTACAGTAAACGTTGAGAACCATGATGTTGACAGTTGCTATCATCACACGATTGAGGGCTCTCAACCTGGCAAAAGAGTATCGAAGTGTTATGGTGGAAGTTCTGGTTTATGCACAGCTTACAAATACCGCCAGTAGAACAATCAACAGCAGAAACACCTAATTTCATTCCGTATTGAATCAAGGATTCATTTTTGCAAACTTAAGGTAACATAAAACATTTTAACTGAAGAACAAGTTAGCAATATAGAGTTGATCTGTCGTGCATCCAGGTTTGAAAAATTAGTGTATAAATATTAAGCTGTACACAATTAATCGAAACGAAAAGGTAAGAAAACAAAGTTAATAAGGTATTCTACGAATGTAGATTCTATTCTTGCAGAGCGAGCAATGACATATAAAGCTTTATTGTCAAAACTAAGAGAAAGAAGGCCATGAACAAAGCATCATAGATAACAAGTGATGAATAAAGGAGTCGCTGTAGTTAAGAGCAGCCTGAGAAACAAACAAGCTCTGAAACGAGAGAAGAGTTAGACACAACAGTATCAGCAAAGAGCACCGCGAGAACTACCTGACATGCTGACGTTGCACCTCAAATATAGAAGACTTAGCGTTGAGATAGTCGACCAGGAAACAGTTAGACTTCTTTACTAAGGACAGTTTTAAGTTCTTCAGACACAGGTAGACTGCGTGGACAAAAAGAGCCGTTATACACGTAACTGTTAATAATAGCAATCATAGCTGATAAAGGTGATATTTTGTAAAAGGATTTCATGTCTTTTATTATACACACATATCACTACATATCCTTTATGGTGCTGTATTTGGAAGTTTTATTGGTTGTTGTAAGTCTACATAGCCACATAAGCCACTAATGCACCAAAGACTAACAGTGATAACTTCATTCACCGTTAATAAAGGCCTTAGTAAAATGATTTCATGCTGTTTATTACCCACACTCATGGATACATATCTCTAATCATGCGCTATTTGACAGTTTTATTATTGTTGATAAATCGTCATATAAACAAATCGTTTTCATCGCAGTTGGTGTTTTTACACAAGAAGTTTTACTAGTAGTAGTATAGATGCATCCTGTCGAGTATTGTTTGCTGGCCCAAAAACGTTATTGATAAAACTAGGTGATTACAAAGCCGGTTTGAGCTATTCGAAAACCTTGACAACCTTTAAACAAGTATACACCCCGCATCACAAAGGTAGAAAATGTTTTTTTTATTTTTGCAAACACAAAAATAATAGAAATAGAGCCTGTCCACAAACCTTCGTCAAGAAAGGCAGAGCAATGAAGCCAAAAAATGCATATATATATAGTTCTATAAGTAGGAAATTCTTTGTTGAATTTATACAAAAATATAACAGCGAACCTCAGGACAAGCACCGAGGTGTATACACAGTAAAACAAAGCAACAGAAACTGAAAAGAACGTTAAGCTGTTGAATAGCAACACACATTTTGTTCTCTGTTGTTTTTTTTTTAAGGAGGGAGGTGCATAAATAAATCTATCTTATAAAGAAAGTAAATAAATTAAACAAAAACCATTAGAAGCCAACCTGTAAAAATGTCCATTTGCTTTGCCACACAAATCAATCATGTAGCATCTCCTGTGAGCATGCTTGGAGCGGCTAGGAAATCCATACAATATTTGATAACGGCTGTAAGTCTTACAACCCCTTAGTCTCAATTATCTCGCCCGATAAAAAAAAAGAAGTAACAAAAAAACCAATTAAAAAACAAACGAAAAAAAAAAACAGCAAAGAAAACAGCAAAAAAAAAAAAACATTGAAAAAAACGCAACAAATTTCCTTTGCAAAATGTGGAACCTGGAACCGCTCATGGAATTGGAGATGTTTCAGCCAGAGTTGTTTTATTTGATTAACTCAATTTTGTGCAGCGCTCTGCACTTGAGCCTCTTCTCAAAGCAGATTTGAATAATTCTTTTCTCACACCTCATCCAGAAACGATTATAGATCACTCTGCTTTATGTTTGGATGGAGATAGATTTTAGAGTTGGAACTAAACAAAAGAAATCTGCCAGCCCTGCATCCAGAAGGACTAAGTGAGTAAAAATTCAGCTTGAGATAGATTATTCAAAATCAGTGCGTTAGCTTAATGCTGAGTTCGTGTTTGTCTCGCACCCGAGAAAATTCGTTGTTTGGTAAACTCGACTTTAAATCTATCCAGCAAGGTATTTTCTATCACCGGGCGTGAGCGCAAACCAGTCTTGGATGCTTCGCTCTGACCGGCTGATGGTATTTGTTTTGTTGCGTGTCTGCTCCGGCAGTACTCACTGTCGGGGTTCGTGGGGCCACCGTCTGTCTTTTGTGAGATCGTCTCGGGGGGTATTGGCAGGGTGTCAAATATAGCAGAACGGAAATAAAAAAAACCTCAGGGTCAGACTAGTAAACTTTTGATACCAAGATTATAAAAAAAGTTGTTAAAAATCACTACCGACAAAAAAATTGTTAAGAATGTAAAACCAAAAAGGAAGACAAAATAAATAAGAGACATAGAAATAATGACAGCGATAAAACACGGAAGAAAGAGATAGATAGATAAGAGAGAGAGACAGAGACAGACAGAGAGAAAGAGAGAGACACAGAGAAAGAGAGAGACAGAGAGAAAGAGAGAGAAAGAGAGATATAGGCAGATAGGATTAAGAGAGAGAACAGCATTTGAACGGGTTTCATAGACCAATCTAAAGATTTATGCAGACCTGTATAAAGAAAGAGGCTAAACAATCCAACAAAATAATAAAGAATGACATGGAGAGAGAGAGAGGGAGAGAGAGAGAGAGAGAGAGAGAGAGAGACAGACAGACAGACAGAGAGAGAGAGAGAGAGCAAAGCTTGAGTCGGGAAATCAAACAACTGAAAATTTAGCCGTCAAAAATAAAAAAAGACAGAGCCTTCAATTTGAGCGGGCTATATTATTATATTATTATTTAAGGAGCGTAGTGGCGACATGGTTTAAGCTATGTTTCTCTAAGTGGCAAGGCGGTGGGTGCCGAAGAATCTATAATTCGAAGGTTCGAATCATACCAAGGGCAGACATTTTGGGCATTTCCACTAAAAAGCCTACTTCTCTCCACTGCTAATTTCATACCTTTACAATATTTCAACTATATTATTATAGTATGTATGAACTAGGACTGTAATAAATGGATGCTTTTCCAAATTTTTTTATTTCTTGTATGAATTAGTGTAAATATTACTTGTACTTTACGCTCTTGCAACTGAAAAAAAAAAGATTATTTGATTAAAGCCAGAAACATTTGTATATAAATGGCTACCCGCAGCAGTAAAACCCACTATTTTTATGTACGAAATAGCACTCAAAACAGTAATGGCATCATCAAAAATATCTAAAACAAAACAATTACTATTTTAATATGACCTTGAATAGTCTTGCCAGGGATAAAAATGAAGATTTGTTGAAGGACTAGTTTGATGCATTCTTTGGAGTAACTTTTTGGGAAAACAATCAAATGAAAGAAGGTTTTGATTAATAGCATATATAGGAAACGTGAAGGAAAAGATACCCCCCCCCCCCTCGTTATCTAGATCATCAGAACTGAAGACGTCTGTTCCCTGGGCTCAGGTTTCAGGCGCCAAGGTTACGAAGTCAGGCTGACCTTCCTTACCTGTAAGACATGCTGATTCCATCTTCAAGGAGAAGCATTTTCACCCAGAAGTGGAAAAAGCTAAGCAAGCTTTATACAGAGAAAGGTAGCATTGTATTCGTAGAAAACTAAACAAAAAAAATATGAAAAAGAAGCATGGAGGGAAGGCAAAGACACATTTTCTTTAAATCTGTAAAAGCTATAGATTGGATAGATGATACATAATTATCCAGTTTATAAGTTGTTTTTGTGTTCAACAGATTGCTTTTACAAAACAAAGATCGCACCAATAAGTTTCACTGCTACTAAAAACAACAACAATAACAACAACAACAAAAAATAAACGCAAGAACACGCATATATCAACATAAACTTGATGAATTGTTAAAGAAAACTTCGCTTAGCTTTGGCCGAGAAATTGATACAAAAATTATTCCAAGTAGTGGCCAAAGACAATATTGCACTAGAGACCATTGCCAAGTCCTGTTATCCTAGGTCATCGGAACCTTGCCATTGCCGGTGAAATTCTTGTGGTCAACTCGGACGATAGTACTGTCTGGCTGCACTAGGCTAGCCTAGACTTGCGCGATGCCAGTTTGGAGCAACCAAAGTGTGAGGCTGATCGAGGCGTATAAAATATTCCCACAGACAACGAATAACTTGTTGGACGTCATAAAGCTAATAAAACAAACAAAAAGCATTGCAAGGCAAAGAAGAAAAATGTCTGAAAATCAATGATCGGATAGGTTTACCGCTCAAACTTCTATGTTTTTTTGTTTTTGTTTTTTTTTTCCATCTCAATGGCTTGCGTTTAACGAATCAAAAGATACAGATTCATTAACTTCAAAGCTACTTGAAAATGAAAAAAAAAACAACAACAAAAGAATTGAACGCACCCCACACACAAACAAACATGGATTTCGAGGGAGAGTCAAAGAAAATCTTTATCTTAGTTTTAGACGTGAAAATGAATATGAACTTGATTTCAGGCAATCCCCGATCACATCCTTAGTAAACTTTTCTACTTTCGGCAGCCCACTAAGATCATTTTATCAGGTTCCCATGGGCCACGGCAAACATAAACTTTTTAATCTAGAGGAAAGTCTCAAATTATTAGTTTTTAATACACAGAAACATTCCTGATGTTTTTCCTGATTATTAGTTCTATGTGGATTGATAAGCAGGGTTTCAAAGTAACAGTTTTCATTCATCCTTTTGTTCAACGACAAAACAAATGGAAATGAATTAAAGCCAAGGCTTCTTCAAAACATTCTTATAAAACTGAAGAGCTTAAAGATATTGAACAAAATCGCTGTATCTGTGTATTTTGTCACAAGTTTTTGGTTAATAGGCAGGAAAAACTTAAATTCCAAATTGTTTCTTAGTAAAAATATAGTTTATATAGACAAGTTCTAGCAATCAATCGAGCATTTATTTTGTTGATAAGATGTCATTGTACTGCCTTTGTCCTACCCCTCTTCCAACAGTTTTTGGGGGGCCTAGATAGCTCAGTTGGTAGTGGCCTCGCTCTGTGGCCCAGAGGTCGCGGGCTCGAGCTCAGCCGTGCACAGTCCGGGCCCCTACTGGTTGGGTCGGTGTCAGTATAATGTGACCGGCTGAGGCTAAGTCATGGTATCCCCGCTAGTCTCTGGGTGGCAGCCAGTACATTGTCATTGGGACCCAAGCCCTGAGAGCACCTCCTGGAATTGGGCTTGTAAAAATACCCTTCAATACCAATACTAACAGTTTTTGGGTTTATTTTTAAAGGCTGACATGAATTTTGGACCAACTCACTCTTTTTGCTGGAGCATTTTTCTTCCGCTGCTACTCTTTCGAGAAAAAGATTTCTTATTTTGATTTTGTAAAGCTTCCTAATTTGAGTAAAAACTTACTCTTTAGAGCCTTAATACGCTGGTTTCTTAAAAAGACCATATGAATATGGTGGAAGAAACTTACCATACAACTGTGCAAAAATATGCTTTAATCTGCTTTCCAGCCCAGGTTCAACCAAGGTGTTTGCTCTATATATGAGAGGCAATATTTATGAACAATCTAACCTTTTAATATTATCTAATATTTCATTTTGCTAAACACGGTTTGGCTTCATAAGGAAAAAAAACGTGAGGCATATTTCGTAAGTCTCAAATACGTGAATGAGATAAAATTTACAACCAACTAAAATGCAAAAGAAACGCCTTTTGTGCAGGACTAATTAACATGAATTTATTAAAAGCATTGGACAAAGGTTTCTCGACAGATCATTACCAAACCAAAATACCTGGTTTCTCTATAATTTCGAAAGCAAGGCGAGGTTACGCAAGTTGAGAACCCTTCCCAAGGACTAATATGGACCTGCCAAGCCATGGCTCAAAACCCAGACTTCATGATCTTAGAGCCAAAATAATGTCTACAGCTAGGCCGCAATGCAACCGAAAATAAGATGACGTCTTCTACATGGTTTCACTAATAAGATTACCAAATATTCTCCAGGTGGTAGCCATACAATAGTGTAGTAATTAGGGATGTGCGATTGACCGCATCGCATCATCCAGAAGTAATGGAAGCGTGAAGGTTTCAGACGAGCAGGTTGCTGGATACATACCAGCTTAAATCAACAGGTAAATGGCATGAACCGGGCATGCTTGGCCATCTATAATGCCATGGCCACTACCTACACGTAGGCAGCTGTAAATGCTGCATATCTCCTAAGTCTCTTTTAAAATTTGAAAGACTAAAGTTGTTTTACGTGTTGTAAAAAGACTCCGAACCGTCTCTGAAGCAGAGACTTTTTGAAAAAATTCAGTTCTAGTTAGCCGACCTAGAGATGGTTCTTGTCTTCCATTAAGGATACGCGTCACGTAAAACGACCTTCACACGGCGATTTGACAAGAGAAGTTCAGGCCTCCATCTATAAATCTCATACCGGAGTTGGCAACTCAGCCGATATGATGTTTGATTCACCACGCACGCATGCAAAGCACGTGTACATTTCACCAGTGTTTGCTTATACAACAGCCGTTGAGCTAATTTAATTAGTATGCTTGAGATACGTTCTTATTTGGTGTGCAAGAAAGGAAAAAAAAACAGTGTCTATGTATAAGTCTTACCATTTAGTGTGTTTTCACAAACGGGGTAAATTTTGTCTCCGACCAGATAACAGCCTCACAGTAATCGCAGGCAAGACCTTAAGATTTCTTCTGGCTGTGATAACTCAGGCTCTATTTAAATAGGCGTCTTCAGCATGAGACTTTTGTCTTATATAGATCATGATATCGTCAACCGAGGATCGTTGTTCGAGGGCGCTGTGCCTTTTGGTCATATTTTATAGTCATTGAGCCATACCGCTCTTACCGTGTCGATGATTGAAAGAATCAAAATAACTTTAAGTCTTTAACTTTCACATTTTTATTAAATCTAACTTCAGATACGACCGAAAAGAATCGCTATACGCAGCGCTCCGAACGAATTCAACATTGTTTGAAAGCGTTTTTTTTTTTGCCCTTTAAAAAATTCCCAACACAAAATAGTGCTCCCATTTAACATATTTTTTATCGCCACAAGTAAGTCAATATGTGTACTTGAGAACAAAACAAACAGAGAGATTGCATGTCTTTTTGTTAATTTTTCACATCTATATTCTTAAACCTTCAAACTGCAATAAAAATAGGAAAAGTTGCAATTCCATGACTGAATTCACAAATAACAGTTGTTTTTTGCTCTCCTTGGTGACACGGCATACCTAGACTCTTCCTAGGCCCTTTTCACCTTATATGTTTTAATTTGTTGCCTAGATATAGACAACTTTGGATGCTGTTTGACCATCTATTTCAGAATGAAAAGTAGATATCGAATCTAGATCTAGACCTAGACCCATCCCTTTCTGAGCGTTGATATGAAAACTTTTGACTCGATCGAAGCTAACGTTTGAGACGGGCCTAAATTTGAAGATAGATCACAAAGGCTTTATTCTCTATGTCTGACCTTGACCGCATAGATACAGTATGGATGATTGTCTGACTTGCCTGTGAAAACACACAATGGCGTACAACAACAGCTGGACTGAGTTAAGCTACCACTAGTGTATGCTGCATGGCACAAAGCACCACATTGGATATAAGCCAGGAAGGCGCAGCAGCGTGAAACATAGTTATCAGTCTCTTTGCAGAATAAACAGTCTTTCGAATTTTGCTGGACTTAAAGATATACTTGGGAAAAAATAATGAAGTAGCTCGTACATGGTGTTTCTAACACTGTTACAGCCAATTGACAGCAAAATAAAAAGGACAGCATGAAGAACAATATGCAAAGCTAGGTTTATTAAATTACAAAACTAATTTTATCTTATTTTAGGAAACTGATGATTAAAATAATACATGCCTAGTTCTTAAACTTTGAGCAATTAAAAAAAAATATGGTTATAGTCTTCTACTGTCGAAACCAGTCTCAAGACTACATATTTCCCTTCGGTGGGTCATTACATTTCAAAGTAAATTCATATCATATTTTAAAGCATGACAGTACGGTAGCCTGTTAGGCGCTTTAATATTATCACTAAGTCTTCTCAACCTCCAAGCACTGCTTCTACTAAATTCTAGCCAAGAAGTACCCTCTCAAGTGGGCAAGCTGATGGAAGTGTGAATAAATTGCTTTCCTAAGACAATAACAACATGTGACGTGGTTGAGAATCAAACCCTCAACCGCCAGATCACGAGTCTCGAGCGCAAACCACTGAACCAAGCTGCCTTAAATGGTTGGTAATAATTTGAACTTCTCTTACAAAATGGGAAATAACAATCAGAGAGAGAGAGAGAGAGAGAGAGAGAGAGAGAGAGAGAATCTTTGTGTGAAAGAAAAAGATACATTATCGACAGCAAAAAAATAAATAGATAGACAGAAGATAAATAAACCAGTAAAGAAAAAGAAAGGTCGATAGATACAAAGACACCTAAACAAAGTGTAGTATAAGCATTCAACACCTGCAGCGTTATCAGTCTAGATAGAAGAAATTGAAACTTTAATTGAATCGAATAGACCTTGAAATGATCACGAGCCATTTTAACACAACGTTGCCATTTGCTGCTAGATACGTCTGGTTATCGGCGAATTCTCAGTTTAAGATATGCAGTTTCTTCATATTTTAGTGCCTGCATGATAAAGGCATTGACACCCCCCCCCCCTGTGAGTCACCTTGTTGTGAAGGTGCTAATTTTAATCATGAAACTTTTTAATTTCTCAGTCTTAAATACTTTACTCACGAGGCTTTTCAAAAACATGGAAGCTTGAAGTAGAAACTATTTTAACGGCTTTTTTTTTCCCATTTTTCATACTCACACTACGACATCGATATTGCTTATTAGTAAAACAAATTCTCAAAAGTGCTATGAAATTTAATATGAAAAGAAATGAATGTTGCATTCACAAGCTGCTACAGAGTAAAACTATCTCTTTGAAAATTTTACAGTTCCCACGATAATGGTATACGACGAAGTTTTTGGCAACCTTATAAGTGGCTCCAACGGTGAACCTGTCCCTGGGTTGTGTAGATTTCCCTTGCACTAGTTTAGTGACATTTCGGACAGCGAAGCTGATTAGTCAATCAGATTGATGCCCTGCAGTTGTAAGAGTGTCAGAGCTGTATAGGATGTTGTATTGTTCTGCTGAAATAGGATGGTATCCAGGTATCTCTGAACATTGGACACAAATGGGGGCAGCATGGCAGAGTGGTTAGCGCGTCGGACTTGAGATCTGGAGGTCGCGGGTTCGATTCCTGACCATCTCATGTTGCAGTTGCCTTGGGAAAGCAATTTATCCTAACTTTCCACAGTCCACCCACTTGGAAAACGGGTACCTGGCTAAAGGCAGTGATTGAAATTTGTGGAATATTAGTATTTGAGCGCCTAACAAGCTGCCGCACTGAAATGCTCTGAAATATGAGTTGAATTTGCTCTGGTGTGTATAGGCCTACTGGGGTAAATATGCAAAGTCATGAGACTGCCTTCAGGGGTGGAGTACTCTAAACATATTTATTTATTTAGCAATGTGCTGAGGTCCTCCTTTGGTGTATGTTTGAGCATGGTCGGGACATTAAAAAAACACGCGGCGCGTCACACATTGAAGCATCAGTATAGTTAAACGCCAGAGCAAAGAAAAAAGCGTGAAAATTGCTCACGCGTGGAGCACACGAAAATACACTGAGGTAATGCGAAAGGTGTAAAGTTACTTTACAATATTTTGGTCAT